>JBBJLS010071133.1:0-11331 GCA_037577275.1 Bryconaethiops microstoma | reverse complement strand
AGACCATAAAAGTTATCTGCCAACTGGGTAATATCAATGAAACATTATACATACATAATCATGTCAAGCTTTCATCCATTAAAACATAACTAAAGTTCTCTATAGACTCTTGTTGCTAAGATTTCATTGACTGCCTCTTTGATTCTGTGCTAAAGTAATGGCAGCAAAATAAACACTTCACTAATATTTTGTAGTCCTAATCAAATCAAAGAACAAATGACAACTACTTGTAATCCTATTTGCAATGAATGTTTTGGCCAGAGCAAACCACATTTGAACTGGAGTGTGTTTATCATCACGCAAACTACAGTAGTGATACTGATGTCAGGTTGTAATAGGTTTATAGCACTCAAAACAGCCCCTGTTTTCTTCTCCTTGATCCAAAAGATCCCTATCCCACAAGTACCTTTTTCATGTGTGCACTAAGGGAGGATGAAATGTCTGAGCAGAATGTAATCATTCCTTCACAATCTGGGTGACATTCAATTTGATTCAAAGCAACTCGATGGGTTTTACTGCTGCACAGTCACATAAGAGAGGAGCCTAAAGTCCCTAAATTACAATCGACAATCTAAACACCACAAAAGCTGAGTGGCTGAATGCACTGTAGTAAAAACAGCATGAAAGGCAGAATCATGATGGACATACAGCTGCTTAAATTCTGCTTTACAATGAGACACTCCTCCATTGAAATAGCGTGGTTTGTCATTTTCAAGATAAAAACATTGGATAGGAGCCTTGCTAGGCAAGGCTTTGTTGAAGAGAATCATTCAACCATTAAATCAATCAATCAATCAACTGCTCAAATTTGAATTCAAAAGGTTTAATGTTACAATATACGCACACTATCATTCAGCTGTGACCGTCTATAATAGCGGTGGCCATGTATGCTTTGTACGAAACTACAGAAGAAATTCAAAACCTGAGTGTAAAAACAGCAAATGTAGCTTTGCAGAGCCTCATTCAATAAGAAATTGACCAAAAACAATGATCTACACTTACAGAAGAAACTGACTTTGGGATCCCTAGAGTTTTTAGTCTGCGAAAGACTATTTGTGCAAAATGTACTTTTTATCTTTTATACAAGCAAGTCACATTTCCTCACCTGCCTTTCCTTCACAGGGCCTTAAACATATTCAGCTGACCCATCAACCAAGATCCAGATGAAACATGTAATCTGAACATTTTGAATGTATTTCAGGTGCACAGTATCTCATGAAACTGGTCAGTAATTCATTCCCTCACTCACATTCAGCACTTCAAAATCCTCAACAAGGGGGTGCCATTAGCAATCCAGTAGGATCTGATGTTTCATAGGAGCGGTGCTTTGTGTCAGTGACACTGTGAGTCCTTGTTTAATTAAAAATAAAGATAGCCTGCAGTCTCTTGAAGCAATGAGTTGATGCTCAGTTTCGATGGGACTGGATAACACTTTTCCTTAATGTTCATCTCCTCTGCTCATTATGAAATAGATCAGCCTTGCACGGATTAAAGAAGACTAATTAGAGATTTATTCTACTTAGGTTAATGGGAGATAAATCCACAAGTTAGGACATCTGAGAGCCCACCTCCCTGTCCATTCCATCAGGAGCAGCCAGCCAGTTGGGCTGAGAAGAAGGGAGGAATCAATTAGCCAAAGAAGCAAAAGCATTTGGTCTGCTCACCATACTTTGTTTTGTTCCTGACAAAAGATGAGAACATGAAGGTATTGTAGAAATATGCAAATTTCTCCTCTTTCTATTAATTATTGGAGAAGCAACATATTTTTGTACTATCATGGCATAAGATGGGGGTACTTTGTCACACAAAGCAGAGCACAAAGCCACAAAGCGCTGTTCCCCATGAATACCCTGTTCTTTGTGGAATGATTTCTGGAAAGGTGGTTGGCTTTATTGTCAGCTGGCTTTCTATATCTGACCACTCACATATCCGTAGCTGCACATTCCAGAATGACGCAGAAAGAATTCCAAATAAAGCAGATCTGTGAGAAAGACCTACCAGAACCAATTTCAAGTCAGCCAAAACTGCAAAACATGAAAAGTCTGTTGCAGTCAACATCTTTATACCAAAAGCTTTATACCAGGGGTTACCAATTTTATCCACAGAGTGGCTGCAGGTTTTCGTTCCAATCAGGAAGGAGCACACTTGATACTACTCGTATATTCACGTAATTTCAGTCTTCAAACAGTGGATTAGTTAAAAGAGGAAAACTCCTGCTTGGTTGGAATGATAACTTGCAGCCACACTGGCCCTTAGTGGGTAAGACTGGAGATCTTTGTTTTATACATTGATTTAAATGCAATTGAACTTCAAAGTGGTAAAGGGTGACACTGATCGTTGCATAACCACAGTAATACATATTGGATCGCGGCTCTTACCTGCACCAGGTTCCAGCCTTCTAATGACTCCGCAATAATGGACGTCACAGATGGACACACTCCACCAAAGATCATTAAATGTTTGGGACCGTAGCAGATCGCATCGAAGAAGGCCCTTAATCCTTTTGCATTGTCACACTGAAGAAGAGGAAGAAAAGAAAGAGTCAATGCAAAAAAAAAATCTCAAAAAACAGTCAGGCATCAAGACATATAATTATTGTTGATTAAAATCTCAGGACAAGGTACTAGTTTAGCTGCCTCTGTCTTTTTATTGTAAGGTCTTCCAGGCGTTCCTTGTATCATGTGCTAAGTACATTGTGTGTGTTTAGTGTGTTAAGGTGTACTCAGACTAGATGATCTGCGTTAAGCACATTTGACCATCAAAGTGCAGGGCTGGACACTCCTGAGGGGAAGGACTGTAGAGATGGTTCAGTTGGACTCAGTATCTAGTGTGATCACTAACTGTGCCCGAGCACAGAGGTCCTAATTGTTGACAGCCCTATTTAACAATTAGGACCACTTTGAGATCACTTTGGTCTACAGCGGAGATGCAGTGTTTCCTGGAAATTTGTGCAGGTGAGAGAATACAGGAACAAAACACAATAACTCTGAGATATTTAGAGATATTTGGGAGAGGAGTATTTGGGCACAGTACAAGGCAACAGGGCCTGGTATAAGCATGCCCTTAGTTTGGGTGATGTTTCCTTGTTTCTCAACACTAGTCTTAGTTTATACTTTGTCTCAGTCTTGTTTCTTTGTTCATTAACCTCAGTATTATTAGTCTTTCATTCATTATTTGTGTTTCACTTATTATAATCTTGCATACGTACCTACACCCTGTTCACCTACATACCCACATTCACTATTACAATACGGATGGTTACTCACCATACCTGTGTTTTTGAATAGTGAACCACTAAATGAAAATTCAGCTTTCCATCCATGAAACTGCAAGAAAATATAGGCCTTCAGTTTCTGAACATGTCAAACACAGTCTTCTGCAAAAGAGAACCAACCCACTGCTGCAGTGTGCAGCCATTTCACGTCGCCATGGCAACACTCTTTGCTCCGTGAAAATGCTAGAGAAAGAAAAGATGGAGTAAGGTCTATTGATTGCAACATGAGTCTCTAACCAGTTTTGGTCTGATTTTCTGATATTCCGCTCCGGGTAAGCACTCACAAAAAGTCTATTATTGGCCAAGCACTACAACCGATTGACTCCTGTTCATAAACAAAGACATTCTGACACTTCCAAACATTAGTCAGTTGACCTTCTGATCCTGACTTTTGACCTTATTTTGATCCCTTTATATTTGACTAAGGTCTTTGTGTTCTTTAAAACTGAACATGATTACTTTGGCACAAAAAAGTCACTTAAAAACTACACTGTGTTCTCTTAACCCATTTAATCCCAGTGGTCACAAAAGTGACCCATTTTGTTTTTTTCTTCTGGAGGATCCAGTATTGTTCCTGCTGGGTTCGGTTCACAAATTTTACTTAAAATGAAAAAATAGACTGTCTTGATTAAACTGTATCAAGATCATGTAAAAGGTCAACATGCAATACACATGTTTTGGCAATTAATGTAAGTTAATATTGACTTTTTTGATACAGTTTAAAATTATCCGATGTGTTGGACCTTCTGGACTTACAAGACCCCCCATATGCTGTTTGTAGCATTACTGTTACCCCCACACTTGAGAGAGATGCAGTGGAAAGTGACTGTGATAGTGATGGTTCAGACAGGGGATTTTTGGGAGAAACACACCATTTGCCAGCAAGGCTGCTGAATGGCATAGCAGAGGTGACGTTTCAAGGGGATGACTTTGAAATTCCTGACAACCAGCTGGTGTGCCCCCCCACACCACCATTGCCCAATCCAGGTCCTACCACACAGGCTCCTCCCACTTCAGATCCTATCACACAGGCACCTCCCACTTCATCTTGTATCACATGGACAACCAGAAATCGCATCACGTGGGCACCTCCCTCTCCCTCTCCTCCTAGCCAGGCACCTGCCACTCCATGTCGCACTATGCGGGCACTTACCACTCCATCTCGCACCATGTGGACGCCCCCATCTCCCTTTCCTCCTCATCGGCTGATACCACTCCATCTCATACCAAGCAGGCATACCCCTCTCCCTCTCCTCCTCGCCAGGTTGATACCACTCCATCTCGTACCACGCGGGCACACCCCTCTCCCTCTCCTCCTCGCCGGGTTGATACCACTCCAGGTCCTTCCGCTCCATGAGATGTTAAACGAAATCTCAAAACACAGTAACATTCTCAACAGGGACAGGGTTTTTTAAAGATCCAAACGGCCCAGCTGCATCAAGCATTCCTGATTTTGTAACCTACGGACCAACAGCAGCAGAGTGCATCACACAAACCAATCCTGATCCGCTTGATTTGTTTTTGGTGATGTATCCTCCCTCCCTCAAGGAACTCACAATTGAAATGTCAAATGCATACTCCATACAGACCAAAGGCAAAATGCTTGACTTGACCATGGATGAATTGCTGACATTCTATGGGGTCCTGCTTACATCTGGGTACAGTTTTGGTCATTAGACCCTGATGTCTACAACGAAGCCATCTCCAATGCAATGAGAAGGAATAGGTTTGATGAAATAATGACTTCAATTCATGTGGTGGAAAACAAATCAAGCGGATTAGTGGGCACTGTCATCACTACTTTCATTTTAAGATTTCAAGTGTGCAAATAGACTTTATTGACCAATTTATATGAATTTTTCCAAAAAAGGACTATGACAATTGTGACCAAGTATAAAACTTAAAATTTCACCAACTTAACCAAAATAAAATTAAAAAGTGCATAATGTTTGTGCATTAGGAAGGTCTCAGGAATAAAATCCATGTACTGAAATTTTCAGAAAAAATTTGGGATTAAATGGGTTAAGCTTAATCAATCCAATCATGCTGTGAAAAACCCTCCTGAAGGCCTAAAGGCCATAACTGGTGCCCACTGTTCTAGTGGAAGGTTCAATTGATCAGGCATTTTGAGAATTGCATTTTAAAATAGCATTTTCAGTAGTATAGTGTTTATGAATTGAAACCATGAAATGTCTGTTTTCCTTCACAATATGCTCAATAATAACAATAAAGATGAAATTTACTTTTTATTACTCGGATTCTAACTTATCTTTACAAATTATATAATACAAATGAACACAAATAAAAATTTAAGACCTCCAGATGTGAATAAAATATGCCAAGATCATAGTAATATGGACAGATATTACAAGATATTTACACAAATCTATATACAATTCCCCCATCATGATAAAATGGCCTCCTGCAAAACAGGTGTGTTGTTTTATCTATATTATAAAATGTCATGCTGATGTTAAACATGATCTAGATAACGGAAGTGTACTAATAGCAAATATAAAATGAGAAGTATAAACAAATAATCCATATACAAAGTCAGAAGATACTGCTGGACTCTGGACACTTCTTAATTCTGAGCTACAGTTAGCAGACAAAATAATGGAAACATTTGGCAATGTGCAAGCATAAGGCTAAGAAAGACTGTCTTTTGTCATAAGTTGCTGCAGAGAGCTGATTTGAGCCATTTCTGGTGTAAACAATGGACCAAGTTTCAGGAACACTCTCACTGTCACATTGAACAGCAGAGAGCAAGCAGTGTGGGCTGGAGATTTCCTTTGACATTCTCACAGGAGAAATCCTTCCAGACGGAAAAGAATAAAAGGTGACTCACCAGACAATGTTAGTTTCTTCCATGTCTGGGCTGTCAAATTTCATGCAATACATTATTAACAAGCTAGATTTTTATTGCAGTAACCGCATTTTGTAGTTTAATAGTTTGACCTTTTTAAGCATCTGTAGTAGTGTTGAATCCCTGCTCGCTCACGGTTTGCTTCTATGATAGATAAATCATACTTTCAGCACCTTCAGGAAACTACACTGGACAGTTAAATCAATGTGCAGCAAACTAACAAAAGCCAAACCAGAATGCTACAGTTCCTCTCAAGAGCCTTCCCTGTACTAACAACACAAGAGCAGTACGAATGAGAAGGCGAGAGCAAGAGTGACAGCAAGAGGCTACAGCTGTGGAGAAGCTGGAACAATGTGATATGTGTGGAAATTACATGAGTTTCATGTTCAGATTAATGTAAACCCTGAAAAACTATTAAAGCAGTGGATTAAATATGATACAGCTATAGTTTTTTTATGGAAAAGACTGGGTCAAAAAGCACATAAGACCATAATGAATTGAGAAAAACTGCACAAAATAATTATGGATTATGGTTAATTGTATGTATTTAATAGCCCTTTGCATTATGTATTGTATAATACATAATGTATTATATACAATGTATATTATATATACATTATATACAATATATCTATTATATTGATGACTGGCCACCTAACCATGATGACTAAAAAAAAAACCCTGGTCATTAGTATTTATCTGGTACTTCCATTATTTTGTCTGTAATCTGTTACATGTGACTGTTTTTGATGTCATTACCACTAATGGCACAATAGAGACAGATAACCTTTACATGCATTCTCTCTCTCTCTCTCTCTCTCTCTCTCTCTCTCTCTCTCTCTCCCTCTCTCCCTCTCTCTCTCTCTCTCTCTCTCTCTCTCTCTCTCTCTCTCTCTCTCTCTCTCTCTCTCTCTCTCTCTCTCTCTCTCCTTTCTTCCCTCCCTCCATTTCAGATATGGCTGTGAATGCTGGTCTCCAGGGCAGCGGGTGGGTCTTCTGAGTGTGAAGGAGTGGGACTGGCAGCAGATGGGCGGGGTTTTCGAGATAAGCTTCCCAGGTGTGGTGGAGAGGATGGGGGTGGGGTTGGGGAGGGGGTGGGTGAATGAGGTGTGGTCGGGGGAGAAGGTACAGGGGTGCTGGGATATCTTCTTCCTGAGTGAACATAAGTGTCCTGAGAGTGGGCAGGAGGTGAGAAACTGCTGGGATAGCATGGTGGGCTGAGGGGATTCAAAGGGTGGATGTAGCTACACAGGGCTTCATCTTCTCTTTCTGGAAAGTCCTGCAAACATTTAAGGACAGAACACAGTCAACAAAATTGAACTTAATAATGTTTACGTTCTGAAGTTTCACAGTCACACAGAGAAGAGATGCCAGAAACGAGTTTTACTTACTGTTTCCTTCAGAACATACAAACCACCTGGTTTTCTGCGAGTGTGGTAATTCCTTCCCGGCACAATGTCAACTTCAACTGCAAAGTATTTAGTATTAAAATGTCAATATGGTTTATCGACTTAAATGCAAAGGAAACTGCTAATTTTGTTCCTGAATTTTTTAAGTCAACTTAACCACCAACCCAATCTATAAGAGAATGTTTGTGTAGCTTCCCTTTGAACAGGAATGAAATGCAATAGAACATTACCTTCATGATTGCCGTTCATCTCCTCTGCATTTTGTCTGTTCTGTCTGCCAGGCTGTTGCCTTTTTCTAGGAAATCAGATGAGCTTGCTTTTAGGGTCTAAATAACCAAAACTGCTTTTACGGTCTAAATATATAAAACTCCCTTTTTTGATGCAGCCCTGCAATATGTAAAGTATCTATAAAAGTATCTATATCTATTGAAGTGGATCTTCATTCAGCAGAATTAAAATTTTTTAAATGGGTCAAACTTTGGCAAATGATGACCCACGGTTGTTCTTGTTTGACTACACTTCAATTTTCAAGTACTTAAAACACTTTTATCTTATGACAATAACATTATTTTTGCAGTCGTTTATCATCGTTATTTGTGATTATGTACAACCCTGAGCTGCATTTCTTTTATACAAAATTTCTATAAAATAAAAAAGAACTGCTAAGAAACACTGAATGTTATATCAAATATGTTTTAAAACTGCCAGTTCCTTGTGCTATTTTATGTTATGGATTGAGCTATAAAACAGTTGCAGAGTTAAGTTCAGCTCTTGTTTTCATTTTATTATATTTATTTTGTGACAGGTTATAAAGAATTTAAATTTTGTTTGTGCAAAACTACACAGCTGGGATAGTACTCCCTGTCCTGGTTTTGCCCCTCTCTGTCACTCCCTGTTCTGTATCACACTCTAATGTCATGTCCAGTTTTTGTTTACGTGTAACACATGCTTTCTGTTTATGTTTGTATTCCTGATCATTTATGTTCCAGATGGTTTCTTGTTGTCAGTGGCACCTCTTTCTGTTCTGGAGAGCCCTCCTTGCCACCAGCACCTCCAGCTGTTCTAGAGAACTTTACGCTGCTGTTGGCCACTACTGCAGATCTGGCGGGTTCCCCCCGGTTCTTGAGGTTTTCATGTTACCACCAAGCACATCCTGCTGCTCCAGAGAACTCTTTGTTGACATCAGAGCCCCTTGATGTTCCAAAAGTGTTCCTTATCACCACCAGCATCTCCTGCTTCTCCAGAAAGTTCCAAGTCACCTGCTCGCCAGTCTTCTGGTTCCAAGTTGCCAGCTCCTTGTCCCCTGTTGTTGGCTGCCCGACCTCCTAGCTCCCCGTCATCAGCCTTTCAGCCTCATCACTTTGTTGATGACCTCGAAGCTTTTTGGGACCTCTGCCATTGACCACTTAGTCCTCTGTTACTTTGTTAATAGCCTCTGAGTCCCCTGGTCCCTTCCTGTTTTCCACTGTCTGCAATGTTAATATGTCGCTGTCATCATACCCCAAGTTCCTGTTGTTAATGTTTTACCAACTTGTGTCCTGGTTACGCCCCAGGTCCATGTCATATCTTTTTTTTCCTGTCCTGTCTCCAGTCCCCATATCATGTCTCCCATTCTGCCCAGTATCATGTCCCTTGTTCAGTCCTGTCATGTCTATATCCAGCCTCTTATTTTGTCTGATGTTCATTTCCCTATCCAGTCCTTAGTGCAGACCTCTTTTTCTACCCCGTTCACTCCTGTTCTCAGTCTTTCATTTCTTTCCTTGTCAAGCCCGGTTTACAGTCTAGTGTCCATTTTCCCTCTCTGTTTTCAGTCACCTGCTCCAGGCCCTTCTACGCTAACATTCCTGCTTTTTCTGCTCAACATTCTACTCTTCTTGTTCTGCCTGATCCATCTGTTTTTCCTTCCCTCCTGTACTTTATGCCTCCTCTTGACCAGCTCCTGGGGCAGATCATTTCCATGCCTTGGAAAATGCGCTCTGGGGGAGCTATAACAGCACTCCTTGGCTTGGCTTTCCCCTCTGTCACTTCCCATTCTGCTTCACAGTGTTCTGTCACACTCTCACTTCGTCTTTGTTAACGTGTAACATGTGCTTTCATTTTACATTTGGATTCGTAGTCACAACCCTGCTCCATGTGCTTTCTGTTTTCATTTTTATTCCAACCATTTTGCTCCACCCTTGTCCTGGCCTCCTGTTTAGTGCATTCACCAGTCTATTAGCAACCTTGCCCTGCCACAGCTGTTGCCTTTACCCTTGTGTATTTATACCCTGTCTTGTTAATTCCTTACTTGTGGCCTTTACCTTACTTTTGTCTGTATTTTCCTTGGCCAAGTTTGCATTTTCCCCTAGCTTCACATTTATCCCAATAGTGTTTCTTAGTTTGCTGTTTTCTAATTTTCAGTTATTTAGTCAGTGTTTCTTTCCAGTTTAACTTCTTCACGTTTTGTTTTCATTACAATAACTTCTTCACCCATATGTATTTCCACATCCTGTCCTCCCTAACCACGATCACAACTGCAGTGTGAAGTGATTCCTTACCTAGCAACCAGTGCTCAGAGGAACTGTACAGTTCTTATTAAAGTAAAGTTCTGATTTCACAAATCACACCACGGGTAGAACATTTCTCAACCAATCAGCTTGTGCTGTCAGAAATAACTATTGTATCACTCACATAAAAGTGTTCTTTGGCGTGATGCTTGCCTACCAACACTACAGTAATGTGTACTTGTGAGTAGTCTAATGTGACCCAGCCAGTTTGATTACTATTCTGCTTCAGGGCTGTCACAGAGACATCAAAGAGAAGAAGTGAGAAGAGCAGAGGTACTTTTTGGAGGGCTTCCAGCAGGCACACACGGTCACCAGGGTAATGAGCAAGAAAATGCCACCAGTGGATAGGATGATGTAGAGAGAACTCCGTCCTGTCGAAAAGAAAGAAAAGCAAGAGAATTGTTGTCATGGAGCTCTTCTCTAGTTCTGAAAACATGTGCAACTGCACACACATCATGCCCTAGGTACACTTAGAGCTCCTGAAACATCATATCACCTCTACTAAACTACAGAAAACTCTAAACATTTAACAATAGCCATGTGCTCAGAAGAGTCAGACCACAGTATGGAAGAGGTCAACATCAAGCAAGACCCAAACGTCTGCTTTGGTTGCCAGGTTTCCTGAGGGCTGGAATGAATGGGGCGCTCAGGGGATTTTTAAAGGGCAAAGTGTGCAGACTGAATTCTGAACCCCACTGGGGCACAGTGCTGTGTCTGAACTGTGTGGCAGCAGTGATGGAAGCAGAGGTAAGGATCTCTCAGCTGCACGCCTTTCATCGAACCCCCTTTGAAACCAACTACTACATACTCCCACTAGTGGAAGTGGAGATGCAATGGTGTAAGCTAACTCATGTTTGGATTTCTTGTGACCACTGCCACTTATCAAACTGACAATACTGAGAAAGCGTAGTACTGTGTTTTGCAGCTTATTCCATAAGCCCACCTTCATGTTTTCTTGATAAATAAGCTTAAGACTTGATAATAAGCTATTCAATCAGGAAAAATACAAATTCATGTAAAAATCCAAATTCCACAATTTAATAATTATGGTTTGGCCCTTGTCAGCAACCATACACATCCATTTTTTAAGGCTTCCAACACAACAACTTGAAGAACTTAAGATGGCATTGCAATGAGATAATCAATTTTATTCTCTTCACCTGTTAGTGGTATTAATGTTGTGGTTGATTGGTGTGAGTGTGTCTGTGTGTTGTGTATGTGTGTGTGTATATACAT
>JBBJLS010071132.1:0-11332 GCA_037577275.1 Bryconaethiops microstoma | reverse complement strand
TTTGTTTAAGAGAGAACGAGAGATTTGTTTTCTTTGAATTATTCAAGTTCTGTAAACTCTGCATCATTTCTCTTATTGTGGTGTTTTGTCATTTCCTTTAAAACGATGCTTTAAAGGACAATATTTTTAATTGGAAGTGAGGAGAAAATATTGCCAGCAGTTTTTAAAAAAACGAAGGCAAAGCTGTTCAGTTCAATACTTGCAGCAATAAAAGAGAAAACCTGAGCGGTCTCTTATTTTTTACGGAGTCTCCTAGAATGTCGCTTTAAAAAGGGTGGCAAAACATTT
The DNA here is from genome assembly GCA_037577275.1 of Bryconaethiops microstoma. Lineage (NCBI taxonomy): Eukaryota > Metazoa > Chordata > Actinopteri > Characiformes > Alestidae > Bryconaethiops > Bryconaethiops microstoma. The sequence goes on along the minus strand of JBBJLS010071132.1, from coordinate 11,044 downwards.
GCTAGTGTCCAATGGGCAACATCCTCTGCTGTATACAAATCTGTCAATGCTACTGGATCAGAGTGCTGTCACTGGATACCTGTCAATTTGACAATACCCAACTCTACTGGATCAGAACCATCACTGTCTGTGATTACGATGATGCTCAATGCCAATAGACCACAGCTCTGTGTCTGTAAACCTGATAATGCCAGTGACGTTGGACCAGTCGTAGCAATTGCTGTCTATAAATCTGACAGTGCCAAACACCGTTGGATCAGAGCTCAGTCAATCACTGTCTGTGAACCTGACAGACCCAGGTGGTGTTGGATCAGAGAGCTGCCCATCGCTGCAGGGATTGCGAAGCAGAGTCACTTCAAAACTCCTTTCAAACAGGAGGAGAGACACGACTCGACACAGTCTGATCCCCCTCATAAAATCTTACGTCACAGCCCACAAACAATAGGTCTATACAGACGTTAGGGGCGGTAAAGCTCTGTAGTGCCTAGGGGCATCAAAACGTCATGCGCCAGTGCTGCATTTACCACCATTTACCAGTTCATAATTCAGTAGAAACAACTACGGCCTTCAAAACCAGTTTTGGGTGACGAGTTTTTCAAGATTAAATCTCAAAACAAGAGCTTTTTTCAAAGATTCCACACCAAATACTTTATAGAGACTTCTTTATTCTTTACTGAGTTCACCTCAGTCCAGAAAACTCCCTTTTACCATCTCTGATACCCAGTTCTACACTAAAACACAATCATCTCCATTACGATTTAAGATGTACTTGGCACCGTAAGTCTTCAGCTGGCACCGATGGAAAGGCGTGGAACATAAGCCCAAAGCTCATCAGCTCCAAAATTTAGCCTGGATTGATCATTTTAGTAGCTTTTCCCCCCCCCCAAATCCAGCATTCCATCAGGTTTATAAAACAAAGCTGGAAACGTTGCTGCCGAAGTGTAAGGGCAGACCATGCGGCTCAAATAACAGAAGCAGGCTCTTGGCGAGTGCCTCAGCTCTGCAGGCGGCGAAACTGAGGGTTGAAATGTCAGCAGAGAAGTACATGAACACTAAAGCTGGTAGGATTACAAATAGGCTGTGAACAGAAACTATCAGATTTGCTGTTCTGTTGTTGACTTATTAATGTACTTTAAGTCCAGGGACTGTGTCCGGTTACAGCTTCATACAGTCGCCCTGTCAGAGTGCTGGAACGCTCACAGAGCACCACAGCTATATTCATTACCGACCTGAAGCACTTCTCCCGCACGCCGTTGAGCTGATTGCCTGAAATACGCCCGCACAATACCGTCTCAAGTTCCTCGCTTTCACTGGATCTACTTCATCACGGGTGAAATCTGCAAATCAGGCAGAACAAAAAATGTAAAACCACTGTAGCGACATGATATTTGACCTTGGAACTGCGACAAAGAATTTGGCATCTAATATTTTTGTTGACATTGTTCAGCACGACTGAGCCTATTATTACAAATAGAATGAATATTGCGATGCATAATATAGTCTGTCAAGCCAATGATGGTAAACACGCAGTGAGCCTGATTGTTCAGAACTCGCCTGGGCGCTGCTAAGATCACGGCCTTTATTGGGGATTTTATCTGGACTTTGAACAAAATAGTGTTTTATTTTCATTTGTTATAACTGTATTCCATTTCAAAGTAAATTTCTCCAGAGAAAACAGACATTTTTTTTACAAAGGTGTGTCACAGTTTGGCCCCTGTTGGTGGTGTTACCTGTGAATTCACCCACATGTGTTACATGTAAGACCCTGCCATCCGGTCACTGAGGGCCAGTTCAACCGGTTCTGATTTCATAAAATTACTGTTTTTAATCCAATAACAACACCAGCACCAGACCAAACTTTGACACACCTTTGTAAAACAAGTGTATCTGTAGCCTCCAAAGATATTTCCTTTATATATATATATATATATATATATATATATGTTAGTCATTAATTTTGACTTAGTTACTTTTATTCAACTAGCAAGTTTCTTCTTGATTGGAAATGACACAGGCGTCTCCCAGAAGACAACCAGATGATGTACAAGAGGCGTCATTGTGGAAAAACATATTTCTCAGCTTGTCCAACATGTCCAACATGGTATGAATAATATTGCACATGGTAAAAGAAGCGTTTTCACCAATGATCTCAAAAATGTGGATCCTACTTTATACAGTGATGTCATAGGATCAGAATAAAATCTTGACAGATGAAATGAGGAAGCCAGGAAGACTGAAATTTTCAGTGCAACATGAACTGGTGTTTTGTTGTGAATGCCAACATGCCAGAAGCAGAAAGTGGAAATGGTAAAGACATTCTAAACATGTACTATTAACCCACATGTTTTGTTTAAATGGCCCAAAAGGACCAATCCCACCTTATGGAGTTTCTACACGACAACAGCTTTTCCCAGCCTCCCCACATTTCCCAAGCCTTTCCCTATTACCAGTCTCTGCGTTTTGTTTATGTCCCACTTAAACCGCGCGCAGCCAACCAAAAGACGGGTGAATGAGTTCCTCTTCGGAGAAAACGGCCGCCTGGTTCGCGCCTGAGAGCGGTAGGTATGTCTGTGTTCCAATCTTGCTTGACTGGCGACTTCTCTCACTGCGACCACAAGCTGTGGGGCGACGGTTAAACTCCCCAGCATTCTTGGAAATGCGGATCAATTACAGTGGAATGCTGGAAGGGATAAATGATTTTCGGGGTGTACAGAAGAATAACCCATCAAAAGAGGTTTTTATTTTTATTGGCTGGGTAGCCTGGATTGCTCGAGCTCTTGACAGCGTGCATAATAATTCACGTTTAAACTTCATCACTCCGTTGCCCTGCAGAGACCATTCATGCTGCGATGCACAGGCCTCTCGCTTCACCAGTGAATGCAGGAATTACATAATGATCCACATAAGCACATGGACACTCATAGTCATGATATGACTACTAATGTTGAGTCAGGATGCTAAATGTCGAATCCTCAAAATGTGCTGGTCAGTGTACCGTTAGTAATACGTATGTGGTGAGGATGCACAACTAAGTCAGCAGTCACTTCATGTTTGATCTTCATTCTGTTACTGTTTTTAACATTATGCAATTATAACATATAGTTCATACAGCAACCAATGAGCTCCAGAAGGGAACGAGTCCAGTATGAGGAATTAGATGGTTGCAGGTCGTCTCTACAGTTATTAATACATTGCATAAACCAATAAATGCAATTTGCACCAGCTCTGAACATCCCTCAGTTGAACTTTGCAACATACTACAGTACTGCTTCATTGTAGACAAGCAAGCAAATCCTCTAATGCTATTTTTTTTATTATAACAGCTGTACACCATGCTTTGATCTGAAGAAAGCTGCAGTCTAGTCGTTTTATCTCAGTATGGCTGTTTTTGCGGAGAGGCGTGAATTGTTGCTACAGCAGTAGTTGCTCAACCCTCATTGCTCACTAGCAGCTCAACCAAGAGTCACATTTCACACACAGAGAGCCAGCAGTGTCCCAGTTAATCTGACAAAAGAAACAGTTTTATTCATTAAAAATACCGGAGTTCATTTTAATTGCATCAGCACTACTGGTAAAGGCTACATATCAAGCTACTAATTAAACTGTCATGCTTTTAATGCTTGTAAGAAATCAGATCAGGAATTCTTCAGTCTTAAGTCATGGACACACCAAAGATACAATGTGAAAGAACACAAATATGAAAACAAAATTTGTTTCTAGTTCATAGTATGCCCATAGTGTGAAAATGACCATGTCCACTACGAACATTGCACTAAGGCATGAAGGTGTGCCCATTGCTAATGAGCCCCAATTACCTGATGTTAGCCACCCGGCTGTCATGCAGTCTGAAGCTCTGAAGCACCTGCTAACACAGAGTGGGTTGGCAAACAACACATAAACATCAAAGTATCTGAATTTGAATATAATGTATCATTTCCTTGCTACAATAAATCAAATTTCTGGGGTATATTTACTTTCCCACATTTGGTTAAGAGGAATTATAGTGGCTCTACTTAGACAAGGACAAGTAGCAGCTAGAGTAATCTCTGGAGGAACCTCTGGAAGAACCTCTGGAGAAACCTCTTGAATTCCCTCCAATATCACGTCACATCAAAACTACCCATACTCTATTGTAGTACGACCCATTGAAATCTACGCAGTAAAAGCAACATATTGGTTTTTACAGCAAAACAGATTTTATTTGTTCATCCCTCTGTATTTGTCCCGTTAGCTCATGAAGGATGAAATCTCAGCGTTATTCATTTTCCTCGTATCCCACTATGTCATCCCTGGGTATTTGACCTCCATTCCAGAGACCTAAAGTGGACAAAACATAGACTGGCCTGTTTTTTGGTCTCAATGTAATGGCATTGCACTTGTCAATATTTGTCCCATGAGGTTTTAAACACCACTTCCAGATTTAGTCTGAGGCCGTATGTGTCTTTTGGCAAGGCCAATGTTAACGTTTGCATTCTCGGCCTCTCGCGGAGCCAGCGTATCGTGATCCCGAGAGCTATTGTGTGGCTCCTGAAACAGCACACCAGTTTACATAACAGGATACCTGTTTATACAAGCGCGTGGTTGAATTCAAATAGACGTGCTGAGAAACCTCCGAGCGCACATCAACTCTCACACACAGACACACACACACAGATACATACACACATATACATTGCTCGCAGACTCCCGTTTCTAACCTGGAGCAAAGGGAGTCGGAGATGCAACCTGCGAAGGCAATTTTAGGCTTCTAAAGAATTTCCCCACACTTTGCAGATTATACACCACAAAACAGTCGTCTTTTGTTGCCCCACGACTAAAAGATGGACAAAATGTGCCAACAAATGAAAGGCAGCAGTGTGTTCGAAGAAACTGCTTTGGGCAATGTGGTTTTGGTTACTCTTCAGTGCATTGTCTCTTTCTGAAAACCGCAGAAGCTACTGCCTGGAGGAGGGTGTGGAGGGAGGAGGTCACTTCTTCTAACTTGTCATGTAATGTGGCCGCAAATTCACATAGTTTCCCCATTGTGGGAATCAAATTTACAGAATGTAATCCTATTTTCCAAGTTTTAAGAGTTGTAAAGTTTATGTTTAAATGATACCAGTGACGGCTGGCCGTAATATTAGATGGGCTAATTTATTAATACGTTATTGTTAATAAATTATTATTAGCTCACGTTTGAAAGACTGGCTGTGAAACAGTTAAATGAGCTTTGTTATGATTTCTCAGGAAATCTTCAGTTTACACAGTCAGACAGGCTGTGAGAATCTACAGCTTGGGCTAGAGGTAAATCAGCCCTGTCTCAGCATATTCTTTTCTAATACCCTGTTTGGGAGGGCCTGTTGTTCACAGGTCCACAGAAGAGCAAAATGATCCACTTCTAAATGGTTGTTAACAGCCAGCAAAACAACTTGGATGCCGGAGATTTAAACTTATTTTCATGCAATTTCTTTCTAAGCACCTCGGAGGTACCTTGAGTAAGATACCGTCCCCACACTCTGCTCCCCGGGTGCTGTGTTCCTGGCTGCCTGCTGCTTCACTTGGTGAATGGGTTAAATGTGTTAAATGCAGAGGAAGAATTTCGTGCTGTTCACTGTGTGCTGTGGTGTGTACACGTATGACAGAATGGTCACTTTTCATCAATTCTCAATTTGGAAATCTGAGAAATGAGCTTTCGTCAAATTTTGTATTAAGTTTAAATTGTTTAAAATTTATCAAATTGTTAAAACCAAAAGTTCCAAATTCATGAGAGATCAAAGGACTACCTTTGAGGCACCCCATTGGATGGCTTCATGGCTTTTTATGGGGTCTGGGAGAATGCGGTCATGAAAAGAAACTGCTTTTAAAAGTTATGAAACCCATATATAGTTTTTCTATGGTCATTTTTTTGCATTTCTTCTATTTTCAATCCATATTAACTGACAAACAAGCTGTCAACAAAACCGTGACTCTCATCAGTAAAGATTCACCAAAGGACGTACACACACGGCACATTACACAACGTCCCTATCAGCCCATGTATCTACAGCTCTGGTTAAGTGATTTTGCCAAACACTCTTATCATATGTCAATGCTTTTAGTAGATGGACTTGAAAGATTGACATTCAAGATGAAGCTGTTGCCGCAGGTATCAGTGTGAATTGCAGTGATTATGTAACGCGTTTGTTCGCTGGAGACTCTGATGAGCTGTGTGGGAGAATAGAGTGTGTTTCATTGTGGGCTCATTCCACACACCAGCCGCATTAATTCTAAGCAGTTTCTGTTAACACTTTATCTTCACGTGGCAGACGGCCAGCTCTCAGCCATTATCCTGGACGGTGGGAATGTTCATGTTTGAGGTTGCAACACTCATCAGTGTCAACTGCACATAAAGCACTGTGAACCTAAAAACATCAAAAGAAAGGTATTATAGAGTTTTCTGTGAAAGATATAGGATATTGTGTAAGATGAATACATGTTAATAGACTTTTTGAGTAAGATATAGGATATTGTGTCAAATGGATATAAGTAAATAGACTTTTTTGAGTAAGATATAGGATATTGTGTCAAATGGATATAAGTAAATAGACTTTTGTGTACGATATAGGATATTGTGTCAGATGGATTTAAGTAAATAGACTTTGGGAACTAAAAACATTACATGATTTTGTACTTCATTTGTTTTTCATAGAACCGAGCTCTGCAGTGCTTTTCATTTTCGAGTTCTGCTTTGGATTAAATTATTAAGATGTCAGAAAGTGATCCAATCATGATTGTGGTAACTAGGTAGATGTAGCTAAGCATCTTATCAAAATGCTATTAATAATCAATTCTGTTAGTTAACAGATGCCTGGGCTAGTTATCATTGTTCTGACTGCTGGGGAGCGGGAGGGCCGTCCTCCCCAATCAAACAGAGCAAAGCCAACTGTGCTTTGGCCAAAAACGGACTTACACCTCCTTACTTATCAGCACTGATCGAAGACCTGCATCAAGACGAACTCCCTCTTACGTTCAGATCTGCGGACTCCCTCACTGACTGGTGACTAAACAGTCCTCTCATTTATCTCTTATACATCTTTTCCTACATATAAAAAAAAAAAAACTTGGGCACTTACTCTCTTAACTGTTATTCCTTACTCACGCTTTAACCTCTTGACTTTTTTCTTTCTGACAGTGTTTGTTAAGGTGTGTAACTTAGCTGGCAGTAACTTGGTGAAAAGCGGATGTTGATTTAAGTTTAGCTTTGCAGGTATGAAGAACAGACGTGGACGACTTAAGCACTGAAGCACGTCGCTCTGGATAAGAGCGTCTGCTAAATGCCGTAAACGGAAACATAAAGCGCTGCGCTGCACGTGCTGCCCTTCTCGCCGTGGTGGCGGCCTAGTGTGCAGGACACTTGCCTATGGATCAAGAGGTCGTGGGTTCGAATCCTACCTTCAGCACCACCACTGGGTTCCTGAGCACGACCCTTAACCCCCAGTTGCTCCAGAGAGACTGCCCCCTGTAGTTTGGGAATGGAAGTCGCTTTAACGTAAATGTCCCGAAGGTGGATTTAGGTTATAACTGAATGTGCCCTGGTTCCCTTGTCCCCCAGCCGTGCATCAGTACAAGCTGCTTTATTCCTCACTTGACTGAACTCATAAGTGGCAAGGACATCTCAACCAATGCATGAAGAAGAGCTGTCAGTCACACGCTTCTGGTTTGGAGTTTCAGTGTGCCTGGGCTCAAACTGTGCAGGGGTCAAGGTGGTGCTGATATGAGGTCGCACACAATGTGGTGTGACACTCTTAATAGCCTTAGTGGGACAGTGGGACAGTGGAGAGCGGAATTAGGTCAGTTCTTAGAGGGAGATGAAGCGTCATGGGATAGAACCACCACTGGGTGGCTCAGAAAACAACAACAAACAAACAAACAGTCCGTTTTTTGTGAGGAATTCAGAACTAGTACAAAGGGAAATTCCACCAAATTTTCACATTTTCAGCATCACCCTTCTTAGATCACTGAGGTTTTTACAAGCAACGCAGAAACTGTTCAGAGTAAACACAAATTTTTGACATTATTCATCTCAGAACGATATCACAAGCTTTTTAATAAAGTATTTACAATTTTTCTTGTAAACAACTTAGAAATAGCTCGAAGTAAAGGGGATTTCCACCATTATTATTATTATTTTTTACAGTTTTGTTTAAGCAAATAGTTCAAAGTGAAGAGGAATTCAATCGTTTTTTTTTTTTATTTTAACATCATTCATCTCAGATCATTGAAACAAAGTTCTTCCGTATTTTTGTAAGCAACTTGGAAATAGTTCATAGTTCAGTAGTCCAAAGTTCAAAGGGAAATTCTAACAAATGTTCAAAATTTCATCATCATTCATCTCAGATCATCTCAAGTCATTCTGAGTGTTCAGATGAGTTTTAGTCATTGTTAATTCCCACCCACTCACTAGGCCTCCCCCAGTTATAAGATGTGACCCAAGTGGGAGGGTCACAGTTCCAAAACAGCAGAAATCTCAATAAATGGTAACGTTCCCTCAGTGCAACATGTTATTTAGGCTGATTGACTGATTGCCTGATTGCTTATTGGTTAATTATCATGAGCAATTTATCTTATTCATGTTCCTCTTTCATTTGCTGTCATCCACTCATACCCACATTTATAGAACGTTACAGCCAGATGACAGTAAGCAGTTATATTTCCATGGTGAGATCAGTGCTTGCAGGTCATCACACAATTACTGTTGTTAAATCCTCCAAATTAACTTTGGTAATAAAAATGCTGTTACTTTCAGTGTCAGAAAACAGTTCTACACCCAGACTCTTACCCACCATCAGACAGTTTAACGTAGTAAAGCGGACGCTTATACTCACACGTTAACACACCACAGCACAGCACACAGTGCGAACGATGTGAAATTCATTCTCTGTGTTTAATCCATTCACCAAGTGAAGCAGGGGGCTCCCACCAATGAGGGGTTTTCGGGGAGCAGTGTGTGGGGACGGTACCTTGCTCGAGGGAACCTCAGCGGTGCCTCTAGCAGAGTTGGGATTCGAACCCACAACCTTCTGACTGCAGCCCTGACCACTAGGACACCAGCTGCCACAAATCTGTAGCAGTGTGGACTGACAGTGTGCAGCACTGCACCATAGTAAATTAAATAATAAATGGTCATCAAGTTATTCATTTACATTATTTAGCGAACGCTTTCATCCAAAGCGAATTCCGTTCCCTAACTACAGGGGGCAGTCTCTCTGGAGCAACTTAAGGGTCTTGCTTAGGAACCCAGTGGTGGTGCTGAATGTAGGATTCAAACCTATAACCTCTTGGTCTAGAGGCAAATACCTTGGTCTAGGCCACCACCATCCGCAATTGAGTTACTACAATGAATTTTTCAGTATCTAGTATGATTGAGGAATTGGATATCCGATAGCTGTCCAAAGTTATTGACGAACTAATAACTACAATAATTTTGTAACTATTAGTAAGTAATTCGTAACTATTAGTAAACTAGTAAAATATTCTGTAATTGGTGTTAATTGTTCAGTAGCTACTAGTAAATTATTCAGTAATCGCTATGAATTATTCAGTCTCTATCATGAATAATTACACTATTCTGTAACTAGTCAGACATTATTCAGTAGAAGGTACAAATTATTCAGTATTCAGTAACCAGTAGTAAATTATGCAGTAATTGTTATAATTTATACGGTAACTATTGCAAATTATTCAATATACAGCTACTACTATACATTATTCAGTAGCTGCACTATCTTATTCAGAAACTACTAAAAATCAGTATTTTAATTATTTTTTTTAAGCAGTAAGGAAGTTCACAGAGTGAAGAACTGAGCTCAGGGTTTGGGGCAGCGTCTTCTTCACATGCGGATCATGTCACTGACTGAAGTGTTCTGAACGTGAAGGTTTACTGTTGTGAAAATCGAGCCCATTGCCTGCTTGTAAAAGGATGTTGACACATTCAGCCTCAGTACACACTTCAGCTGGAGCGCGGCCCAGAATCTCGTTAACATCTTAATGCCAGGCAGAATAGGGACCACCACTATCTCACTTTTAAGAGGGGTCTCTTTTGAGAGCGCCGCTTCGCTAGACTTCTTGAATCCCACCGATCCTGACTCTTCCCTCATAAAGAAACAGAGGGTCCTCAGATTCATGACCCTTCGGAACTTCTTCCCCAAAAACGCCTTTAAATCTTGAAGCCCAAACAAATTTCAGTAGTCGCAGCCAAGCTCTGCCGATAGAGCCTTCCAGGACATTTACAGGGGACAAATTATTGTTCTGACTCTCACACTGTGAATTAAAACAGGCCCAACACGAAAAACTGATGATACACTGTAATTGCAAAAATGTTCAATTGTGGACACACAGATTTTTTTAAGATGTTTTATTGATCTCAGAAGAAATTGCTTGGGTTCCTCTGTATTTAACCCTTTTAATCCAAGTAAAGCAGTGGACACCTGGGGAGCAGTGTGTGGGATGGTATCTTGCTCAAGGGGACCTCGGTGGTGCCACTGGCAGACCTGGGATTCAAACCCACAACCTTCTGATGACAGGGGCAACTCCCTAACCACCAGCTGCCCATATACAAAAGGCCTTAATCAAATCCTCACACTAATGTTACAACAGAAGAGAACGTGAGCAGCACGAATCCCTGCTGGAAGCACAACAAATGGTTAATTGTCATCATACATCCAAACAACTCCTTATAAGGAAGTTCCCCCCGGTTTGTGTTGGTGCTTGAGGTGTCAAATGTCGTGCTGAGCTTTGTTCGGTGTTCCTGTGTCACGTAGAACCAAAGTTACTATAATTTAAAAACACATAATAATAAAAAACACTACTGGGGTTTTATAAATGGCGTCACATGCAAATGAACATAAAAAACAAACGTGAACACATTTCTTTTACACTATATGGACAAAAGTATTGGGACACACCTGTTTTTCAGGGTTTGGGCCCCTTCCTTCCAGTGAAGGAGAATCTTAATGCTCCAGCAGACCAAGACATTCTGGACGACGCCATGCTTCCAACTGTGTGGACCCAGTTTGGTGAAGAACCT
>JBBJLS010071131.1:0-11334 GCA_037577275.1 Bryconaethiops microstoma | reverse complement strand
TGTGTGTGTGTGTGTGTGTGTGTGTGTGTGTGTGTGTGTGTGTGTGTGTGTGTGTGTGTGTGTGTGTGTGTGCGCATATGTGAGTAGGTAAGCAATTCTGAAAGGAATGCACCATGTTAGACAATTCCAACTTGTCTGTGTGAGCTTAAGTGTCCTGAAGACATAAGACAGTTTTCTGAAACACCACGCCATAAATTTGTCTTAGTTCCTGTTTCTGTTTTCCTAGTGGTAGTCATTCATTGCAAAATAATTTTATAGTAACATACAAAGGAAAATAAAGAGGTGGATGGGATCAAAGATCAAAATCTGTTGATATCTTACATTGAAGAATGTCCTAAATTGTAAATGTTTTATTATTATTACATTTTTTGCTCCTACACTGTCATGTCCATTGGTAAATATGAATGGGCATGTCTGAAGGTAACTAAACTTGTGAACCAGACTGTACATGCTTATCTGAGGTATCTGTTCAATCTGCTGTTTTGTTCAATACTGAAAACTCTTAATATCAATCAACTACTATATACTGTTCACCTTGCACGTATAATAGATAAAAACCTGCGAAACTGAACATTTTTGCAGAGCTGTATAATTATATATATATATATACACACACACACACACACACACACCCCGCCTCTTGGTCCAGAGGCAAGTATCCTACCTATATATATATGAGAGAGACAGAGAGAGAGATAGAGAGAGTGAGTGAGTGAGAGAGAGAGACACAGAGAGGAGAGAGAGACAGACACACAGAGAGAGAGACAGACAGACAGAGAGAGAGAGGGGGGGGGACCTCGACAGAAGGAGGAGCTCGATCGATCGATCGATCTTGACTGGCCCCTATTACATCCTGAATTATGGCTGTAAAATTAAGTATGGTCACTCTTTGCACATTACAAAAAAGACTAGATTATATACTCAGGTCATGAATGAGGTCTCACAAGAACAGTCTTTACTGTCGTGCACTTCACGAACAACAATAAAAGAAAGTAAACATGTCTTGGAAGTGAGACTGCTAGCTGTGTTTCCTCTATTAACAAGTGATTTTACCTCCCCCTTTGAAAAGTAATTCAGCAGCTTCATATTTATTGTTCACTCATCAGTTGATGAATGCTGTTAAAGATACACGGGCAGATGTAGTTGCTTCAGTAATGGCCATAACTTGTCAATCTGAAGATGTTGGACGGTGCTGCGTCCTGTTTTTTGGAGGGTAAATCAGATTTTGGGCTACTTTTAGAAGCTTCTGAGAAATGACAGTCGTAGTGGTGCCAAGGACACAAGATGTGAGACAGAACGCTCACCAATGATCTGCCAGAGAAAGAGAAATGGGGAGACAAGGAACAAACTAAATGTAGGCCAAGGACCACTGGGCCTTGAACAAATAGTTGTATTTTAGGGTGCGTTTTGGTTGTTTAGGAGGAGCTTTCAGCTAAAACTGTCAAGTACATTTATGTTAAAGGACCCATGTCTTACATTTTTCTTTCACTCAGATTTTGGTGAATCAGTGTATGATATTTATGTGCATTTATACATTTTTACTTGACTATTTTCCAACCTTCCATCCCTTACAACTAAATAGATTGACTGCATTTTATTTATCGTGAATCACTGCAGAACTTTTGCACATATAAAGCACACAGTTACATTCCATTATTGTTACGTTTTTTTGGATGTTAAAAATGACCATGTACCAAATAGCACATTTTTACTTCTAGTTTATATTTATAGTTTATTTATATGTGTTTATTCTGTGTCTGTCAGGCCTAAGGACTATAATGGTGGGTGGCCACTAGAGGCCACCTTTGTTCAAAGTTGTTTCTTTTGATTATTAGTTTCACCTGGGTGTCGTTTTGTTTCAGTGCGTGTGTTTTGTCATTGGTCCTTTTTTGGGTTTGTGTGATTATTTAAGGGCTTTGTGTTTTGTCTCTGTGGTCGGTCAGCCCCGTCTCTAAGCTTGTTATGTTCTTGTTTTCCCCGGTTCCTTTCCCAGTCGTTACCCTTGAGTTTCTCCTGTCTCCCTTTGTTTGAATACTCATAGCTATAGAGTTTGGTTCACATGCCTGTTTTGGTTTTTGTTCTTGTTCGTTCTGTTTAAAATAAGGAGATGCACATCGACTACCCATGGTGTGTGTGTGCGTGCCCCGCATGCGAGGAGAAGGGGTTACCACAGTGTAACAGTGTCCATTGTACCGTGTATAATATAGTAACCTACAAAGGAAGATAAAGAGGTGCCCAAGATGATTCATCAAATAAAGGAGTAATGCCAAAAACTCTGTTAATATCTTACGTTGAAGAATGTCCCAAACTGTTCGTTTTTTAGTATTATTTTTTCTCTTATACAGTCACGTTTTATTGTCATATACAGATAACATTCGTCGGTAACTATGAATACGCATGCCTAAAGGTAACTGAACATAATTACATTCCAGTATTGTTACAGTTTTTGGATGTTAAAAATGACCATGTACCAAATTGCACAATTTTACTTCTATTTTATATTAATAATTTAGTTATAGATGTTTACTCTGTGTCCATTGTACCCCGTAAAATCTGGAGCCAGGCTGTCTCTTCTCACTGTTTATGTGTATAGAGCTGAGAAGACAGTAAAGTTTGTGTAAGTGAAGCTTAATCATGTAATCCTAAAAGATTCTGTTTTATTGCTGCGAAGATCAACACTTACTGGGGAAAATCTTTTAGTTTTTACAGCATAATTTTAAGTCCCAAGCCGACACCAGGCTTCACTCTGAGTCTATGAGGTTCTTATCCTTATACGGTGTTCATGCAAAGGACTTGCTTTTACAGTGCCACTGCTTGATTATATATTAAGGGCCTTGAAGCCGTCATGAATGAGACTCTGCACATGACCCTCGTCTAAGTGACGGGTTTGCACAGCATGGAAACCTTTCAACTCCACTCACTTACTTTCTGTAACCACTTAATCCACACTAGCGTCACGGGTACTCGGAGCCTATGCCGGGGTAAACAGTTGCGAAGCAGGGACTCACTCTGGGACCGCCACAAGTTTCAACTCCAGGGGAATAAATTAAGAAGCCATAAATAAAAGAAATTATGTCATTTATTCAAGTTTTTTTCCTTTGCTTTTCTTCAGTGAAGCAGCATGTAGGTGCCTGGATATGAGACATTGTATGTATATGTTTTTGCTCTAATGGTGACCTGGAAAATACTGCCTAACTGACAGGAAAAATGTGTTAATAATTTAGGACGTATAGTAATGGAAGCACATGTCAACTGTACTTGCTGTTGAGATCATGATGTAAGATTCCCAGGTTCTGAGGATCTCTCCATGGTTCATACATGGACATACTGAGAGAGACTATGGAGTGAAGCAATATGTTCCAGCATATTGTACAAGTACCTTGGGGAAAATCAACCTTACATTTACACCAAATACATTTTCCCCTATAAAATACCTGCTTTTGAACATTTAAAAAAAATCTTTTTTAAACAAACCATCATTCATATGCTTTATTGAGATGTTAAATTGTATGGCTTGTCCGTGTTTCCATGGAAGGTAGATTTTTGTGACAGAGCTGGTGTGATTTTATGACCTCTGGTTCAGATACTATCTTTGTGGCTTGCCAAGTTCCCTGTGTTAGCATATTCACAGCCCTTCAGTGTTAACCCACTGCAGTTGTGAATCTTTGGCAAAAGTGATACTTTCAGAGGGTGTTCACAGGGTAGAGCAGAACCTCTGACTTACACTCTTAAATGTTCCAAAGGTTACTTTGATACAATGCTGTAGAAGAACCACTTTTGGTTCCTATATATACCTTAAAGTGAGTGCAAAGCATGAAACACCTCCACATTCACATACACATAGAAGGTGCTACAAAGGGTTTGTGGGACAAGGCCATGGAAGAACCATTTGAGATCCCTGAAGATGTTTGTAAATGAGTTATGTGAATGTGAAGGACCTTCACATAAGGTCAGGATTTTTTACTAATTAGTGTGATTGCAGTATAATTATTATCATTTTTTTTTTTATTCCACCCGTTTTTTTGCGCCTCTTCTCCTCGGAGCCCGTATTGAATTTTGACAAAATTCCGACACCAAAACATCCGTTAATTTATGGTGCAGTGTCCATGTTTTGAGATTTTTGATGGGTTGATCAGGGCCTGAGTACTGGTTGTTTGAAAAAATCCATGTTTGTGGTCAAGTCACCTCTGTAACGAATGGGGAGCGAGAGCTGACTGTCGACTTGCTTCAAAGTGTGTGTTGGCGAGAGAGTCACAGCTAAGGCAGCTCGACAGAGACAAAATGTGGAGAAACAAATGCGGAGCAAAACACACAGCAGACTCATGAACAGACTTCAAGACACTAAAGCTCAGGTCAGTTATAACAAAAGGCGTGTAGGACTGTTTGTTGTAGTTTAATTCAAAATAATTTGTAAATCCAGCTACACATTCAGCCATTCTTAACCATAAACGACTTGGTAAGAGGCAGCGAGTTGATGCCTCCCTGGTGCTTCGGCAGAAGAGTGCCAGTTCAAATCCACAGTGTGATTACATTTTTCTTTTTTGGCCATAAAACCAATGTCTGGGTGTCTCCAAACCCTGGTTTTATAGCAACCACACAATCACACTTCACATTTTCTCACAGAAATGCATCTAGTTTCTGTAATGTTGTATCTTTTGTGTAGTGCTAATGTCTACTAACGTTTTTTTTTTTCCTGAATGTCTAGGCAAGAATTATTTGAGTGTGAAAAACCTCAATGAAGAACTTCTATATAAGGGGAGAGGTTCTTTTAAGAACCTTTTAATTGGCAAAGAACATTTACATTATGTAAAGATTCCTTATATGTTTTAAACGAGCCTTCGCACATCTCATTTACATCAATGGTTCGTTATGGAACTGAAATGATTCTTTTATGGGATCACCTAAAGAACTCTTTTAAGAGTGGTGTTAGACTAAAGGGAACTTCCACTGGCCAAATGGAAGAAAAACTCACATACTCATAAACATCTACAGAGGAATGAGAAACTGAGACAGCTTAAGAGCAGTAGTCGTAAAAGCTAAATTAAACTACAGGTATACGAAAATATTCTCAATAAGCAGATTTCCACCTACAGCAAAGCATCCAGAAAGATATACCTGTCTAGTGTAATCAATAAATACAAAGGTCTCTCCACCATAGAGCAAGTAATTAATCCTAACAGTTCTGAGGTTTTGTTCTTCAAAAAGTTGCAAAGTTTTCCATTAATTACTGGAATTGAACTTTAAAACCATCATGAACAAATTATAAACAATTTCATCCACTCTCATATTTTTGTGTATATATATTCACTTTTTTTGCTCCTCTTGAAAATCTAGACACCCAACAAAGACTGAGTTGATTTGCCATGCCTGTGTGTGCTTGTTAAGAGTCTCTAGAACGTTCTCCCCTGATTCACATGGTTCTGGAACAAGACCAGTTTTCTCTGTTCTATAGTGTTCTCACTTAATTCATATTAATCTAGAAACTTCTCCTCCATTCACACTGTTCTACACTGTACTCCCCATTTCAAAATGTTCTAAAATGTGACCCCCATTCACACTGTTCTACACTGTACTCCCCATTTCAAAATGTTCTAAAATGTGACCCCCATTTACATTGTTCGAAACTGTTCTCCCCTATACATCCTGTTTTCGAATATTTTGACCTCATTTACACTTTTCTTGACTGTTCTTCTCTATTCGAACCAATTTTTGCTGAGGAGTTCTCCACCCCAGACAAGCAAACACAGAATCTTTCTTCTGCTCCTCCTCATATATCACGACTACACTTTCCAACACTCCACACAACTTTGCAAACAATTTAGCTGCCAGATATGTCATGGGCTCTTTGGTCTCCAATAAAAATGCTATTTTGTACAATTGATGGACCAGACCACACATGTATGGTGTTCCTGCTTAAGAGTGCAAGTTGAAAACTTGAAAGCTTTTATTCCAGTCCCTATATAAGCTACGTTCAAGTCAAAAGTCATAGTTACTTGGGGAATTAAAAGACCAAAACCTGTAGGTCCAAAAACAAGAAAAGACAAGAAAAAAGTCAAGAAGACACCTTCAAAGAAGACTCTGAAATCATACAGTCCAACTTTTAGTAACTGAAGGTTACTAAAATCAAAGAGAACTTGCAGCACTCTTTGATTTTCCAGTAACGGTGTTTCTGACGCATCAGCAGCTCAATTCTCTCCCCACAGTTTATGGCTGGTCGTCGTCCTGAAACCACGTCCATGGAGTCGAACTAGCGGAAAGTTTTTCTGTCAGAGCTGCTTTTGTTATTGTGGTCTTTTATTATTTATAGTCTCATTTGAGTTTGAAATGTTTTTCTCCGCATCCTTAAGCCATGTGATGAAAACCTGACCCGGCTAACTTGTTAGAGATGTCCTGGAACACCTTCACATTTCTCACAGCGTTAAAGAGGAATATGTTAATGTCGTAGAAAACTCCCACTGACATTTATCTTCAACCCAAACAGACAGAGGTGCTTGTATTTTGTCAGCTTCCCAGTTGTTAGTTTGTATCTCCATTGTTGCTTTTTGCCTGTACAGTAAACAAAAATGGCCTCTTTCCAATGTTTTGATGACAACATGTCAACCAATCAGAAAGCAGTGATGCAGTCAGCCCGGCCGCGCCCTGCTTTTGGCCCAGCCATCGATCAGCTTGGCTACAGCTCAGTTACGGGTCACTTTATTTGTAACAGAAAAATATTTGTTCGTGGTACGGGACGGTTCCTTGTGCCAGTGGAAAAGCATCTTAATATCCAACCCTGGAATTCTTTACTGTTGTTCAAAATCTCATGTCCAAAAGTTTGAAGACACCACCTCCAATGGGTAAAATCAGCTATCCGAAGGTCAACCCACTGCTGATATTTGTTCATTTGTGCCCCAACAGTTTGTTTAATCTCCATAGAAAGGCATTGACCAATAGAACACGGCGATCTGGAGATGCCACACATGAGCCTAAGGTCAATTTGTAATGCCAAGTCAGCCAAAACTCCTCAACATTGGATTGAGTACGAGCCGGCACCATCCAACACCACTGGATGAACTGTAGTGGTGTTTGTGATGCAGAGCTAATCATCTAACATCAGTACTTGACCTCACCAATTGGCAGAATGCAATCGAATCCTCACGGCCATAAACCAAAATCTAAAAAAGCCGGCTGTTACTACAACAAAGTCGTGACAAACTTCCTCTACATACTCAGAAGAAACAAAGTCATGCTACATAAACAAAAAGTCTTTTATGTTGCAGCAACTATTTATGAATTAATATCATTCTGGTGTGTTTTGCTGAGCAGAACATAGAGATAATCGAAAAAGCTTGACATGAAACAAAACCAAATCTATTAGAAGGACTAGACTGTGCTGTCAAACTGAAAAGTCTATGAATGAGTCACTTTTGCTTGCTTTCTCTGCAGGTGATAGCTGACATTTAGATTAATAGCAGATGGAGTCAACTAGAGAACAGTGTGTGTGTGTGTGTGTGTGTGTGTGCGTGCGTGCGTGCCTGCCGTATGCATCCCACTAGACTACACCTCAACACAGAAGTCCTCTGGCAACACTTTTTTGGTAAGTTAGTACTGCAACATCCACTGTGAGCACAAGTTTCTGCTGTTGCTATGAAACTCTGAGATTTTGTAAACGATTTCACTCCCAGAAATGTGCAAACACAGGAGAAAACGAATGAGGTGCGTTCGAGGACATCTGCAGAGAGTCAAACAAGCTGCTTTATTTTTCGACTGATGCGAATACAACCTCCATATCAATTTTTCCATGATGCAAAACACAGATTAATGAACAGGCAGAGCCAGACAAAATAATAGTTATGGTCATGTGGGGCATTTATGACTAGTTCAGGTTTTCTGCTTGTGCCTATCAGTCCTGCTACAAAACTTTCATAACTTCTATTAAAGATTCTATTTAAAAATTTTAAAAAGTAACACTTTTACAAGTTCCCAACTGACTAGACTGAGGTTTAGTGTTCGATTTTAATATACCACTGCATTCGACTTCATGTTCAGATGCACTTAATAGATATTTAGTTACATTTCAATTCAAGACAAGCTGAACATCCGAAAAGCATCAACAGTGAACTTTTAATATAAAGTGTGACTTCTGATTATAAGCTTTGAACAGAAATGTCAATCAAGCATTCAAATATGAAGCATTCTGTACATACATAATGCACAATACATACATATATACAAACTTTTCATGCAAAACTGACCTGAAAACAGCTTTTGTCCAGCAGCTCCCACCCAGTGACCTAAAAGTGTCAGAAAGGAGTGATGTCACCACTGTAGTTTCATTGGACCACTGCAGTTTGCCTACAAGCATGAGAGGGTCTTTCTCTTTTTTTTTTTCTTTTTTTTTTTTAATGTGTTTTTACACTTGGCCAAAGTGACCAAATCTCGTGGGAAGATCAAATATTTTATAAGATGACTCCTCAACTGGGAATGCTCAACTGTTCTTGTAATGTTTTAACAAATCCAGCTGGATGATTACAGTTCTCATTGCAGAGAACCATATGTCTAGAAATATGCACACAGTTCCTTCAAACGTTCCTTCAGCTCTCGAGCTTTTAAGTTCTTTTTAAAGTTCTTTTTGCTCGTTTCTAATATGCATGGACGTTTCAGTAGAAGTGAC
Organism: Bryconaethiops microstoma; assembly: GCA_037577275.1. Classification (NCBI taxonomy): domain Eukaryota; kingdom Metazoa; phylum Chordata; class Actinopteri; order Characiformes; family Alestidae; genus Bryconaethiops; species Bryconaethiops microstoma. The sequence goes on along the minus strand of JBBJLS010071131.1, from coordinate 2,681 downwards.
TGTGGACCATGCCGCCCATGTGTGGTTGACATATAAGAAGAGACCGTGTGACGGTAGGAGGGGAGTAAAGTCACAGGACTTGGGCTGGTTGTCCAGAGCAACTTCTGTATGAAGGAACATCACTTTAATGCATAGAGACAAAGAATCAACCTCCAAGATACAAGATTTGTTTTTTGTCAATACAAGAAGATACTCAGTATACAGTGGTGCCTTTTACAGAATATCAAAAATACAAAAATATATGGCAACAGATATACACATAAATATAAATCGAACTAAGTTTTTAAAACAGGACAGGGACAAAAAAAAAATGCAAGTGTTCCATTATAGTAAAGTGAAATGTACCGCTGGTATTTAAAATACCACGATTTAAGTTACGGTCAGGAATCTGTTTTACATACAGTTGTACCGGGTGCAAATTTGGCATCAGGTAGACGATGTTTGGGCAAATGGACAAATTTACGGCAATGAGATAAGGGCCCTGAGAGAGGACTGAGGAACAGGGAGAATATGGTGTGATGGTAGGGTGCAAAAACTTTATAGCGTGAAATATAGGGAGTTACAGTGAAAAGAGGAGAAACATCCATCATGGTCCTCCCCCAAATCCTTCATTGCATCATTGTGTAGTTGCAAAGCATGTGCTAGGCCTTTCTTTTCAGACCAAACATTTCAAACTTTGGTCAAACAAAAACCACACCACTAAGTAAGTGCTTGTTTCTGTTAGTGTCCTGTGAGACTCTAGTAGTATGTAGCAGTAATCCCTGCAAACAAAGGTTTTTTTTTTTACTTCTGGAACTTGTAAAAGACATGACATTGAACAAATATTAACATATATTTTATCTTGTATGTTGCATGTGTGGGTTCTAGATAATTGTTTCAGTAAAAAGTCTTAACACAGAACTGTTTACTATCAGACGGACACTAGCTTACCACTCTCACAGACTGTATCCAGGACTTCCAGAAGATCTTTCCTCACATAACTGGTCCCACTCATTGTAAATCAAACCGGTATTGGATTGTTCTTCTGTAACTTCCTAACTAGTGCGGCTGGTGGTTAGGGAGTTGCCCCAGTGATTGGAAGGTAGTGGGTTCGAATCCCAGGACTGCTAGTGGCACCACTGAGGTACCCTTGAGTAAGGTACCGTCCCCACACACTGCTCCCCAGGTGCTGCTTCAATACTTTGTCCCAAGTCTCATGCTCTCTCAAAATTTCCTGCCAGTTCAAGAGAAACTTCACATTTTTTCAGCTTCTGCACCAACCCCAATTCTCTTGATTTCACTTTGCTACTTAAAAAAAAAATCAACATTCTCCATTTTTTAATTGTATTAAATTCAATATTTATATATATACTATTAAATAGCTGCAACACACTGCAAAATATGTTTTCGTATTTTTCATAAAAAAGATTTAAACGGGAATGAATGTTGTGTGTAGTGTGACATCACAATGTCAACAAGCAACGTGATTTCACTTTGCTTCCTTAAATATTCGATACATTTTTATTTATATACTAAAATAAATATTTATTTATACTATTAAATAGCTACAACACACCGCAAAAACAGCAAGGAATGTTTACCTGCGCCTCAAAAGGAGTCCCACGCACAAATGATCTCCCAGGTCCCACAAGGTCCCATGGGTGAACCTGACCTCACTTTCAGGGAACAAAAAGTAGACCTTCTTTAACCTTTTTTAAAGAGATTAAACTTAAATGAATTCCCGAAGCTGGGCTGTACCCTCAACATCTGTTTTCGTTGTCAAGGTATTTTTTTTTAAATCGACAAACACAGTTTTAATCTGTTTCTTTTGAAAGTGCATCTGTACACATATTAGATGTACTGACATAATATGTGGTGTTCCACTGTCAGTTTACGGAGGGGTTGAGAAATAGAGCGCTGTGGTTGGGAAGAGAAGCAGAACTGTTTTGTTCGCTAGGGCTTTAATTTGGCCGTGTTTTAGAGGAACTGGGAAGAGTTGTGTGCTGCGGTTGTGTTGTAGAGTTGGAGCAAAGTTACATTAAGGAAAAGAGAGAAGGAGGCAGAAAGAAAGAGAGGGAATGCTATTATTCAGAGTCGATTTAGGCAGGATTGCAGCCCCTTCTGTGCCCAGGGACCCAAGTCCAGAGCTCCTCCTTCTGTCGAGGTCCCCACCTCCCCCCCTCTCTCTCTCTCTGTCTGTCTGTCTGTCTCTCTCTCTCTCTCTCTCTCTCTCTCGCTCTCTCTCTCTGTCTCTGTCTGTCTCTCTCTCTCTCGCTCTCTGTGTCTCTCTCTCTCTCACTCTCTCTCTCTCTCTATCTCTCTCTCTGACTCTATCTCTGTCTCTCTGTCTCTCTCTCTGTCTGTCTCTCTCTCTCTCTCTCTGTCTGTCTCTCTCTCTCTCTCGCTCTCTGTGTCTCTCTCTCACTCACTCTCTCTCTCTCTCTCTGTCTCTATCTCTGTCTCTCTGTCTCTGTCTCTCTTTCTCTCTCTGTCTATCTGTCTCTCTCTGTCTCTCTCTTTCTCTCTGTCTATCTGTCTCTCTCTGTCTCTATCTCTGTCTCTCTGTCTCTCTCTCTCTGTCTCTCTCTTTCTCTCTGTCTCTCTCTGTCTCTCTCTCTCTCTCTATCTCTCTCTGTCTCTCTCTGTCTCTCTCTGTCTCTCTCTCTCTCTCTCTCTCTCTCTCTCTCTCTCTCTCTCTCTCT
>JBBJLS010071130.1:0-11334 GCA_037577275.1 Bryconaethiops microstoma | reverse complement strand
TGGACGCCCTTTTGAAATGGACAGAAAGATTCTACAGGAGGTGGAAGAGAAGAGGAGAGATGAGGAGGAGAGAGTGAGAGAGAGGATGATGAAGGTGCAGAAACAGAGAGAACTCCTGAGATCACAAATGGGTAAGTTATTTTATGAACATAAGTGGCATTTTGTTTTCTATCACAGACAGACCATGAGGGAGATACAGGTCAGTTTTATGTGAATTCCTAGAATTTAAAGAAGAGAATGGATTTTACTCAGGAGGCCAGTTGTTTTGACCATCTGTCTGACCATCTGTGTGATGTCCTGAATTTAGACTATTTCAAACAGTCATTGCAATTCCCAAATATTTTAACACATTTTTTAAATCAAAGAACTCAGGCTTATTTGTTTCTAAGATGTTTTAATGAAAATGTTTACACACATTTCAGGAGTTATGATTAAATGACATTCGTTTATCATCACAGGTAAAGTATGTTCACAGCCTCCACGCTTAAGTATATTATATAATTTTTTACACTGCAGGCCAGGGGAACTTCAGCACCAGGATTGAGAACCATTTTATTACAAGTTCACTTTTCTTCAAAATGCCCTAATAGCTATTAACATCAAAATCTCTTTCTGATTTTTTTAAACTAACTGTTAAGAATTCTTCATGTTAGAAATGTTAATTATCCATGCTCTTTTTTTGAAAGTGGATGTTTTATTCTGAAGACAGTTTATGCAGTGCCCCTCCCTGCCTTATGTTCTCCGATGGACATGTTGTTCACAGTGGTACTGCAGTCACTGATGATAAACTATATTGTACTTGAACGCATGGCTGAATAGTAAACAGCTCAAAACTCTCCTGATGTCCTGCGTGCTTTCTAATAGAAGCCCTGCAGTGGTCAATTAGGTCAAAATCCAGCAGCAGAGGTCAATCCTCAACAAATGGTCCTTCGAGCCGGATTTTGACTGCTGCAGAATATGTCATCAGAGGAAGATACAACGTCTCCCCAACATGCTGATGCACGAGAGCGACATACAAGGCAATGCTGTACGCCCAAGCACCTAGAAGACTACATTCTTGCCTGCCATCATTGTGGACATGCCCTTTCCTCCCACTCTGGTGCAGGACAGCATGAGGAGCAGAGAGGAGCAATAGCCGCAGCAGACAGTGGACAAGCAGATGCAGGTTCTCTTCCTGGTACCAGCAGAGCTTTACACAGCCCCAGCCCTGGTGATCCACTGAACACCACATCACTCCAGCAACTAATTGAATCCACGTCCAGGAATGAGAAGGAAGAATGAACTGAAATAGCTTGGGTCACCAATAAACTCAGCCAATATGAACATTGACAACATCGTTGCCAAGAGTTGTTGGAGCATATTACATCATTCCTATGGGAAAAAGAGGAGGATGAGGAGAAACCCAATGTGGAAGTTGTCAAATTCACCCTAATGCAATCACATTCACCTCTACCCTCCCCTTCATACATTCACTCTTCAAGACAGTCCCAATCAGCAGAGAAAAGGGAGTCTCGCACTGAAAGAGACATGCCAGCAGACGTGATTTCAACATTAGAGAAGGAAGCTGAGCTGAGAGACTACACCCTTGAAGTAGGGTGTAGTCCAAAACACTTAATCTCCTCCTATCCAATCATCTCATCTGGTAGAGTGAGGCCAACCTCAGCCTCACAGCAGCCGATAAAGCCAGTCACCTTACAACCCCAGGTAACAGGGCTATATCGCAGTGAGGACGAATCTGCCTCCAGACACTCTCCTCAGGTGCAGCAGCTGTCAACAACTACTGCTCCACACAACTTTAGTCTGCAGCCACGCTCCATGTATGGTGTACCAAAACATCCCAGATTTCACTACAGATAGTGAAAAGGAGTTTGCTAATCTGAAGTTAGCCTTAGATAACCTGCTCGAGCCCTATCCTGAATTGATTGTAAAATACAAATACCATGTGCTACTCAAACACCTTAAGCTCCCAGAGACACAGATGGTTGGCCAGTCCTGCAGACATGATCCATTCCCATACACAACAGCCAAGCATGCATTACAGCTCCAGTATGGCCAGCCACACCAGCTAGGGCAGAGCGAAATAGCTGCCATCCTCACTACACCTGATGTGAAGTCTGGGGACGCACGCACCTTCCAAAGCTTCGCTCTCAGAATCCATCTCTTAGTGAGTATGTTGCTGTTTTTGAAAGGGCCTCAGGGGATGGAACTCAACTGCTACTCTCACATGGACCGCCTACTCAGTAAACTGCCTAAATATCACAGAGATGGGATCACTGAATATCTACAACTGCAGGGAAAGCTCGGCACCACAAGCCTCAACCCCTACAACCTACAAGACTTGAATGGTTGGCTTCAAGGTAAAGCTCATCAACAACGCCTGTCAAACAGACTAGTACAGCGCTATCAACTTGAGAAACCAGCTAGTAATGGGAGAGAAAAAATCCCATTCAAGGGGAAAGGTCAGAGTGCAGCAGTGTACCGTGGTGCAGAGCCCATCCAACCGAGCTACTCAAGCAAGCCCACGTCAGCTAGTAGCAAGAATCAATTTAAAGTTCACTGCCTCTTCTGCGACAGCAAAGAACATTACATCAGCTGCTGCCCTAGCATTAAGCTGCAATCAACAGCAGAGCTGGACCGGTTGATAACGGATGGGAAATGCTGCTTGAAGTGTGCACGCGCCCATACACCTGAGTCTTGCAACCTCAAGAAACCTTGCAGTGACTGTGGCGACATCCATTCAAGTGCTCCACAGCATTGCTCAGTGTCGTTCCACCGATCTACAGTCAAGAACATCAGAGAGCCGAGTATACCTGACACCTAGCATAACTTCCAGTAAAGTGCTCCTGCAGGTGGTTCCCATCCTGCTGCACAACGATTCTAATTCAGTAGAAAACTTCACCATATTAGATGATGGAGCACAATGGACTATGATCTTACCAACAGCTGTCCAGCAGCTCCGGTTGAAGGATGAGTCTGAGACCCTCGCCCTATCCACTAAGGACAGATGTCACACACCTCCAAGGGTTAAAGGTGAACTTCGAGATCTCCAAGGGTTAAGGGTGAAATTCGGAGCATTTACAGCAGCAGGACTAGATCTAGTGGAGCAAACTTACCCGGCACAGATGCTTCAAAAATGACATTTTCACTTGCAAGGAATACCCCTGGAGTTATTCAGTAAAGTACGGACACTAGTGTTACTCGGCTCAGATCACGTGCACCTCATTACAGCCACAGAGCCAGCCTGCAGTGGATCCAGGAGTAGCCGTCCACACTGCCCTGGGATGGGCCCTGCAAGGAGAGAGGTGTGTGCCAGAGCGAACATCAATGACCCAGTGTCTTTTCACCTTATTCGCCGGCCCAGATGATCTCCTATACTGTAATGCTGAGAGGTTATGGCAACTCGATGTCTTACCTTTCCAAAATGAGAAAATGGTCGTCTGCTTTCGTGAGGACCAGGATGCCATGAACCTTTTGGAAAGAAAGACACAATGACTGAAAGTTGAAGGAGTTCATCGCTATGCAACCCCCCTCCTGAGGAAACTAGGACCACCCAAGCTCAACATTTACACACATTCAGTCATGGCTCATCTGAGGGCCACGGAGAAATGACTCATGAGAGAACCAAAGAGAGCGGTTGTCACGGTGGAGCTACGTCTGGGAGAGAGGTACGAGGCACCAATGCAGACCTCCATGCTTAGGGGTTTTATTTAGGGAAAAACAAAGGGAACAAAAGTTGGCACGAGGGCCAGTCAAAAAAGGGCATGCGTACAAGGAAGGTGAACAAACCAAGGAATCAGTGTAGCCAAGGGATCAGTGTGGTCCCATGACGCAAACTAAGAAGGGGTGAACTTAAATACAATGGAGGGAGCGTCATGGGCCAATGAACAATGGTTCTAAGATGAGGGAAAAGTCTAGCCGGCCGCACCTAATTACTCTAACGCCAGCTAGATGAGGCTGCACCTGAAAGTCCGGTGCACAGTCCGATGGCGCCCTCCAGCGGGCGCCGACCTGAACCGTGACAGCGGCAGTCTACAGATCAACAAACTCATCGATGCTGGGTACATCAAGAAGCTTCAACCTAAGGAGGTGGAATAGGCCACAGAAGCATGGTATCTCCCCCATCATCTTGTAGGCCACAACAACAAACCACACCTGGTCTTCAATTGTTCATTTCTGCACCAAAATCTTTCCCTGAATGAGCAACTCTTACTTGGGCCAATGATGGGCCCATCACTTGTAGGTAATCTTATCCAGTTCAGACAGCTCCAGACTGCAGTGAGTGGTGACATCCGTGCGATGTTTCACCAAATCCGCCTACTGCCTGAAGACAGATCACTGCTTCGCTTCGTCTCGATGAACATGCGCTGTGAAGAACCACCAGCTGTGTACAAATGCCAGGTGCTACCATTCGGCACAACCAGCATCCCATGCTGCGCTATCTTCACTTTACAGCAACATGCTCATAACCACCAAGACAGCCATGCTGAAGTGCTACAATTGGTGCAGCAGAGCTTCTATGTTGACAACTTCCTCGAAAGCTTTCCCACCATATCTGCAGCCAAGCAAAGAGTCGACCAGCTCCACACCTTACTGTCAGAAGGGGGATTCGACCTCAGGCAGTGGGCCAATAATCAACCAACACTGCTAGCCCATCTTCCCACCGAGGATCTTCAGCTACAGAGCAGTGGCTAAGCCAGAGCTGTACAGACCCACTTAAACCCACCTTAGGCCTGAGATGGAACTGTGCTGCTGACACCCGTAGCTATCAGTATCAGATCATTGAGCACTCTACATTGACCATCAGGACGGCCTATAAAAGTGCTAGCTAGTCAATATGACCATCTAGGGTTCATGGTGCCATTCACAACTTGCGCCAAAGTGTTGATCCAGCAGTTTTTGGTCCAAACAAAGGGACTGGGACGACCCTGACCTACCTCCGGCTCTCCAAGGGGCACAGGTAACCTTGGAGAGTGATCTTAAACATCTTGACAGTGTACCCGGGTACAGAATGAGTCTATACTGAATTACGGAGGCAGTATTGGATCCTGCGGGGACAACAGGCCATCTAACATCACCAAATCAACTGCTCCACCTGCCAGCATTGGAGGGCTCAGCCAAAGGTGCCCCAGATGGCAGATCTGCCCCCGCAACGCCTCAGCCTCTGTCCACCCTTCTACTCAACTGGCATTGATTGTTTCGGGCCTTCCCTGGTGTAGATGGGTAGGAGGACGGAGAAGCGATGAGGTGTGATCTTCGAGCGGTTCACATAGAACTTCTGAACTCTATGGATGTGGATGCCTTCCTCCTTGCACTTTGTTGTTTCATTGCCAGGAGGGGTCGACCAAAGGAAATGTTAACAGACTGTGGTACCAACTTCCACGGTGCTGAGCAAGAACTCAGGGAGGCTTTCACAGCCATGGAACCACAGCTGAAAGAGAAACTGACAGAATACCAGATTGACTTCAAGTGCAACCCGCCGAATGCTCCCCACTTCAGTGGAGCATGGGAGAGAGAGGTACGTTCTATCAAATCTGGCCTCCAAGTTGCTGTGGGCAACCAATCTGTTCCTGAAGATGTTCTGTACACAGCGCTGGTGGAAGTAGAGGGGATCTGTCATGGTTCCAGTCTGCGACCGCTGGGGGTCGCTATGGGACCGTGAACTGTGCTCCACCCACACCTGAGGATAGTTTCGCTGAGGGCTGATTAGATCCGGACGGGTTATTTAAAGGGCTCTCATCCTCAGATGTGGCGTGGAGCATTACATGTAGCTATCTCATTCTCTACTCATCGTTCTCTACTCCTCTGGTCTTTCTTATTCATTTATCTCAGTTCATGTCCGGCCCTCGCGCCAGTTGGTTTTCTATTAGTTGGTCTGAATGTAAATAAACTCACTTCAATATGGAAGTCTGCGTCTGTGCCTCAACTTCATCCCGGTCCGGAATGGACCCCCCAATCGTGACAGTTCTATTTTTTTAATATATATATATATATTTCTTTATTATTCTTTATTTTTATTTATTTTTATTTTTATTTATTAACTCTTTACCTAACTTGGCATTAGTGTGTGGACAGCAAAGTAAGAATTTCATTGCATACAGAAAATGCTACATTTTTTTTCTGTACATATGACAATAAACGCTTTGAATCTCTTGAATCTCTTGAATTTGAGCTTAGCAGCACAATTTGGTTTGAATCATCAGATACATCTCACAAATTCTTTTGACTGTAACACACACATTGATTTACGCATGATTTAATCCTACAGATTGCACAGTACTCAATACTGAACTGTACTGGTTAGCTGCATCAGCCCTGCAGCTTCAGTGCAGAACGAAAGCAGTTTTAAGAACCCGTGCTGCTGACACCAGAGAGGTACAGAGGCTTTAAGCTTGTTGAACAGTGTCTGCTAGGTCATGTAACAGAACTGAAAGGTTGGCACTTTCCCTATCCACGTTCAGCTGACGCTGCATGAGCATCAGCCTGACAAGAACATAAAAACCACTACAGCAACAAGCACAACATCACAGGAGTACCACAGACAGTAAGGTAAGTCAGAAGTGATTCTTTTGAAAACATAATCGAATTGTAATTTGATTTGTACTTTTAATTTGAATACAGACTGATTCTGCTATTTTCTACATGCTGTGTAAATATGTGACAGTCTCCAGGAACTTACAAGATTTTACTTTTTAAATTTGTATTTTTTAGCTTTTTCAAGCTATGGATTAGCAGGTTAGCCTGTTGTTGTTCAATGTGGATTTCTTAAACCTTCACTGCAAAGGTATAGAAGGTTCAAAAAATCTATGTGCAAGTAAAACTAGCTAAATGTGAATTTTTAACATACTGAAATGATTACAGATATTGTGATCCTAATCAATCCAAAAACTGAGTGAGAGTGACCCAAATCTTAAGAGACAGAGCAGTGCTTGTGAAGGAATGAGAGTGACTGCAGCAGGTTATCCAACTTGCATAGCAAAGATAACAATAGTATTATTTCTTTTGAAGTGTCATTAAAAGGATTAAATCTACACACACACAAACCCAAACACACACACATATACCATGGGGTTACGTTCCAAGAGCACCTGAATATATTGAAAAACTGCAAATATGTGATGTGGTAAAAAAATGACAAAAAATGCCTATTTTACAGTGTAAACCCTAAATATGCCACCAAATATGCTCCCAAAACACTTTAATTTCATTTTAATACATTACCCTTCAAGAAAATGTAAAGGTAAACTGTACTGTACAGTTTACACTGAACTGCTGTCTCCCCCAGTGCTAGAATGTAAAATACCAATGTTAACCCTGTATAGACTGTACTGTAATGCACACGCGTTTTCTTTGGTATAAGCAGAGTAAATACAGTAATAATTTAATTTAATTTACAGTGATGAAAATACAGGACTTTAAGAAGAACTAAATGAAAAACATGAGAACACTCGAGACGCTCCATGAGGAAAATTCTGGACTGCAGCTGCCAGAGATGCATCACAGGGCAGCAGCCAATCAGCAGCAGGGAGAAATAAATAGCATTCTCGGATTGGCTACTTTCAAACCTCCCATCTCTGAGTACAGCGGTATTTCACCATCCTAAGACTTTTTTTGTGTTCTCTGGACGGTACCAAAAAATGTATAGCTATATTTTATATGGAAATGTAGCTGAATTTATGTTCATATTTATGTTACAAAATTAGTAAATTATATTTTTCTTAAAACTTTAGCACTAAAATGCATGAAAAAGTATACATGCCACAAAAAAAAGCTGTGACGTCCAGGCCTTGTCCGCCACGCCCCCTCGCCCTTGTGCTGGTTGTTTATGTTTGGGTGCGGCACTGAGCAGCGGAGGCTCATTCAGTTCAGGTGCATCTGCCTTAATAACTGCTGCACCCAAACATAAACAACCCAGAATGAGGACGAGGGGGTGTGGCGGCCGAAGCCTGGATGTCACAAAACCAAAAAAAAAAAAAAACAATGCAGAGGATATCTGCAGTTTCTGTGAACAATTATTACTTCAGTTCTCAGAAAATAGCCACAAGAGACTGAAGCCGTGACTGCTGAACCGTGTATAAGCGGCCCCCGTCACCGCCCGGACGTCACAGCTTTTTTCGTGGCAATGTATCATTTTTCATGAATTTTATTGCTAAATTATTTTTAAAAAATTCTGAGAACCGAACTAATAATTACTGTATATATATATATATATATATATATATATATATATATATTATACATACATATATATATGTATGAAAATTAGATAGATTGCATATATATATTGCTGTGTGGAAAAAATCCACCACCCAAATAAGCCATAGAGTTTATGCTTGTGGGGGCAGAGGCATGCTTTGACTCATAGTAACTCTGACACTTTGTCATCGATATCAGTATTTTTGCGGGTGATGTGTTGATTTAGCAGTGAGCTCACAGGCAGCAGACACTGTTGTTTGAAAAACACCTTATGCAATATTTTCTCACTGCACTGCAGCTGAGTTGACTTAGGAGGCTATGTGGAGTGTTTATGCTGTACCTGACATAGCTTCCCACGGCAATCATGCCATTAACACGGAATGAAGGTTAACCTTAGGAAGAAAAGTTTATTTTACAGAACAGAGAACTGCGGTTCTTTCTGTTTTATTGGGTTTGTATTGTGTATCTTATAGATTCGCAAAGACAAAAAGCATATTCATTACTGGTGCTGTTTCTTTCACAGGCTGGCTGTCTCTCTGCTCGGTTGTCCTTTCTCCTCTCCAAAGCTGCCTCTGTTGCCGATAACACAATGAAAACTTTGTATGCGAATGCTTGGAGCCTGATCGGTGATCGTTTTCTGTCAGATCCGTATGCCTGTGGCTTTCATAACAGTTCATTCAGTTCATTCAGGCAGATTCATTCCAGAGATGGAACTTCTGCTGCAGGAACAAGAAGACCTGAGATGACGAATGATCTCGCTTAATGACCTCAAGCGAGTAACCATTATGAAAACAATCCCTTCTCGTGCACCTTCATTAAGCCACGCACCACCATGTAAACTATACCGAGGTGTTTGGTCGGCCTGTGCTCTGAAAAATGTCAGTTTTTCGTGAGGGCCTCAAAGGGTGGAGCAAGAAGTTGTCCCACAGGCACTAATCATCTGTGCAGCGTTGGCTGTGGTCCAAATGGAGATCTAATGGAGCCTATTCTGGGCCCCAAGCAATGCGGCCCCCCTCCCTGGGGTCTGATTAGTCTCCTGAATAATTCTGGAACAGGCCATGGCGAAGACAAGCTCAATGTTGCTAGAAGTACAAGAGCAATGCAGCAGTATTCCAAAAAGGGTGTGTGTGGTCCTGCACTCAAATTTCAACCTGCACCGACTGCCACACAAAATGGCTTCCCCGCACACTGATTGAAAACGTGCTTTAGCTGAGATTTGCGCCGTCGACTTCTTGAATGACCACTGAAATAGAACGAAATGAATACCTTTTGTTTTAGTACAGCTGGGTACTTAGGCACCACTAATGCCCAAAAACACAACCTCCCCCCAAAAAAACTGCTTTCACAGCTGGTCGTCTCGCTGAACTTTCCTCTTGAGAGTGTTCTAGTCTTGTGATTGCCTTAAGACAGCCTGTTAATAAGCAGAGGAAGCGTGTCTTGATCATATGAGCTTGAAGTTTCCACTACAGTTGTGTTTATGGATAAACTGGCCATTCAGTACGTGTGAAAGTCATTTCTGAAAAGTCTGAAAGTTCACAACTCGCCCGGAGGAGCCGTAATTTGTGTTCCCCGCTACGTTTGGCCCGTAGAAAGTGATCCTGATCTCTTCTGACATCCACAACAGTCACTTAGGTCTGGCACCAAGCTGTGTGATGTAATTCAAACTTCTCCCAAAAAAAAAAAACGTAAAAAAAGAAAAACATCACCAACAAGTGCGACAGCTGTCAGCTGATTCTCATGCACACTGGGGATTGTATCCAGTTAATGGCGGGTGGGCTACTGGGAATCCACAGCGATGTATAAAGTTACACTGTCCATTTCTGAACATGTTGCTTTGAGGTTTGAATGAAATTGTTCTGGGAATTAGAACAGACAGCAGGTACTTTTTCGGTTCTATACTGTACAAGGCATTTGTTGAATATGCAGTGTAGAAGATGCTCGGCCTGAGATTCCTACTTTAAAGATGCAGCTTTGACTCCATTCTTAAAAATAAAGGTGCCAAAAAAGTGTCATAGAAGAACCACTTTTAGTTCCCTAAAGAACGTTTCAAAACTTTGTGCTTTAGACAATCATCTTGATAGATATGATGTGTGACTCTGAAGAACCTTTGCAATGTTCCACATATTTTGAATAATTTTAATGTGAAGATTCTTCAAACCTTTCAGAGGTTATCCAGTCTCACAAATTGCTTTTAAAACATATTTCCTTGGGGAACCAAAAGTGATTCTTCTATGAAGTTGCTCAGATAATCGTTTTTCGTAAGAGTACTGAGCAAAACAATGTAAAGCCATTCCTCAAAAGCATTCGTATTACACCGTTAGAAATACAGATGCCAGAAGATGTTCTCTGGCGTGATGCTGTTGAAGAAGAGCTATGTTTAAAAAGGGGGTTCCTATGTCCAAGACAAAAACATTTAGAAATCTTAACCTTTGATGTGTAGGAGTTACAACAAAACAGGTACCACAAAGTGTTATTTTAGTGATGCCTTAAAAATCATGTTTGAAAAAAGATGGTTCTTCTGTAGCTTTCTTAAAGTAATGTCAGAACCTTTATGCTCTGTACAACTTCTCTAAACTTTAAATGTTCTTCATGTTAGTAAACCTAATTTACAAAACTGGTTAGTTAAAGAAACATAGTGAATGCTTTCCTAGGGAACCAGAAGAGCTTCTTGAATGAGATCGCTCTCCAGAACCCCTTCAGGCAACATTGTGGTCTCAAACTGAGGTACTGATATATAGTCAGTGACATACAGGCTCTACCTCTTCAAACCCTGAATTGACAGTGGCTTGTCTGGCTGGGCCTCTGAAAGCCTGGCCATTGCATTCCAGTACTTGGATGAGGGGCACCGGCTCTTATTGGAGTGGGAGGAAGTTTCTGCAGGGCAAGGATTATGCGCACTTTTCCTTACGCCTCACCCCCCGTCTCTCTCTCTCTCTCTCTCTCTCTCTCTCTCTCCCCGCTATGCTGCCTCCATTAACCATGACAAGGGAACAGCGGAGCGCTGAGACGCCAAAACCTGAAACTCAGGTGGACAGCCCTTCAGCCACAATTTTACAGCCTTCGCTCTATCTAGATCTTTTTCTTCTCTCTCTCTCTCGCTCTCTCTCTTTCTCTCTCTCTCTCTCTCTCTCTCTCTCTCTC
>JBBJLS010071129.1:0-11334 GCA_037577275.1 Bryconaethiops microstoma | reverse complement strand
GTGTGTGTTTACTGGTTAATACACTGCTGTTTATTTAAAATCAACGAAAACAAACCAAGCCTCATTCTTTAGAACTTTTTGTTGCTTAACTTCGCTGTATCGTGAACTGTATCTGTTCACACTATAGTCAGAACTATAGTGTGAACAGAACTGCGACCTTTCTGTATCAGTACACCCCTAGCATTAGGCATTTTTTTAACCACATCACAAATTCGCGATTTTTCACTACTTGCGGATGTTATTGGAACGTAACCCCCCTGAATGTCAGGGGTTTACTGTATATGAAACTTCTGTTTATATGTCATTTCCTGTTCTATATTCATCATTCAGAGCATTCAAACATAATCATACATAATACATAATAATTTCAACCGATCTCTTACATTTCCATTAATGTATTGAACAATTCCTTCACTTTCAGTGGTTTTATTCACAATACAATTAATGATGTAAAAGAATTAGCAGGTCACTGGATTTTCGCCAAAGGGTTTCAGGTATGCTGCTGAAACATGCAGCTCAAATACGTCTAAGATGTTTATGTTTATGTTTGTGTTTTAGCAGACGCTGTTATCCAGAGCAACGTACATCAGTGCTTAAGTAGTCCACATCTGTTCTTCATACCTGTAAAGCTACACTTAAATCAACATCTGCTTTTAACCAAGTTACTGCTAGCTAAGGTACACACATTAACAAACCCTGTCAAAAAGAAAAAAAACAAATCAGCAGTTTGAGCAAACAGATCAGTATCTATTTTAAATGCATTTTAGGTGTGTTTGCACCTGCATTTTTATGTGTCTTGGCCTCATTCAGATATAATCCTGGTACTCAAGATGCATGCAGTGAATAGGTGTGAACAGTCTATGGTATGACACTCTGTGATGAAGTAAAAGTGGGTAGGGACCAGTTCGGGAAAGGCTGACACTCTCATGGGCGTATTAATGCCAATGGGCTTAGTGTGGCATTAATATTTGTCTGTGAAGAATGTAGCGGCTTAAAGCCCGGATGAAAATGTGAAAATGTGACTGTGTTACTTTGCGCTGTGATCTCAGATAACGTGTATGCTCTAATTACATGGTAGTGCTTTAAAAGGACTGTTACTGCCTATTTCTATTAAAGGGGGATTCAATATATTATTTAAAAAATACATTTTAAATGATTAAATATTAAATAATTACATTATTAATTCTTAAAAACGATAATTACACAGATTTTTTAAAAATCAGAAAGGCATTTGAAGTGGTTTGACATGAAATGTTTTGACGTGAAATGGAAACACAGTTTTTATGAATTTTATGGATAATGATAAAGTAGTGTGTAAAAAAAACAACTTTTCTTTGGGTACTGTCTTGCCTTATAATGCCTTGCATAAACCACTCCACCATGACTGGGTTTTTAAATACTTTTTTGGCTTAAACTTGGTCTCCAAACTGCTGTAAAACACACATCAAGCAGTATATTCGTAACCAATTAGTGCAAACTTACTGGCCAGTGTCTTGATGTGTGATTTAGAACCTGCGTTTTAAAAGCATAAATGTACACACCGGACCATGAATGATACTGGCCACCCAAACACTCCGGACAGTTGGCAGACTTTGGAGAAGATTAAGAAAGGTTGAACACTGAAGCAGTTTTGCATCAGGAAAGAACTCACCCTTCCTCTTGGTTCCCCCAGTGTGCTTTAGTATCTAACATATCCATCACTTTCCTCTTTTTCTCTTTCATTTCCTTTCTTTCTCATGTTTCTGTCTCTATCTACACACCCTGTCACTGTTTTACTTGCTTGCCTACATTCTTCTCCCTGTATGCCTCCTGCATCAGGTCTTCTGTAACACTACAAAATAGCAAGCTTAGCTTAATGTTCAATAACCTCCACCTTAAGTCATGAAAAATGCATAAATAGATAATCATGGAATAGAATATTCCCGTACACATCTAGATTCTCACCATAGAAGAACACTTTATTATAAAGTGTTCTCACCATAGAACACTTTATTTCGATGGGCCACTGAAGATGCTTTACAGAATCTCACCAAACTAAATGTCTATTAAATAACTGATTCTATGAAATCTTGCCCTTGTCTTAACTTTAACTCAAAATTTATACTTGATCCTAATCCTAAATGTAAGCCTACTGCTATTGATAATCATCTTAATTTCAAAAGATTCGCCACATTTTCTTGAATAATTATTTATAAAATAATAATCCACTTTCTATTCATTCTCTTATGAAAGGGAACACTATAGAAACTTCTATAGGATTTCTAGTTTGTCTGATTTAGTATCTATGTGGATACACATGCTTGTCAGCTTTGCCACTATTTACTAAGGCTATGAGCTACAGGGAAAGTAAGTAGGAAATAATGTTTTGTGGAAGCATTTAGAGGCAGTCTGTGTTGCAGTTATTTTTCTGTGGTTTCTGTGGCTCTACATCCACTGATAAAATTCAGAAATATCATATTAGCTAGCTAGCAGCTAGGTAAAGATGGCAGTATGGTAAAAAGAAAATGCATCATAACATGTAGAAAGAAAAGTAATGAAAAGGATCCAGGGCTTTGCTAGAAACATTTGGCTCTTAAACTTTAAATGGCCACAGCCATCTCTGTGGCCTAGCTAGCCTATTTCAGCATTTTGCAAGTTTTAGAGAGTAGACATTTTGTTTTATTTAATTATCAGTGATCTTTTTCTTAATTTCTCCTGCCACCTTGTGGAATGAATGTTTATTTAATGATTTGTCACCTAGCTAAAGTACTGTAGTTTACAGTTTAGTGTTTGTGTGGTGTGGTGACTTGCTTGAGTTAGCCATCATCACTGTCAACTCCCAGATTACCTCTGTGATCTGAGACTTTACACGAATTGAAAGCTCAACTTGGGTGATAGTCTTAAGATTAACCCAAACCCTGCAGCCCTGGGGTTGTTTATAGTGTCATGCCTGTCACCATTCCATCTGAAACATCTTGATTAGGCAGCATAGTCGAGTTTCTCTAGGTTGTGAATTCTAGTTGAGTGGGGAATATTTTTTCCATTTTAACTTGCCTAAAGAGTAATAAGTCATGTTTTAATAGAGTTGTTTTAATATTTGTCTGACTTTTTTGCTTGTGAGTACTAAAATTCCCTGCCTATTGCTGAACGCTAATGTTCCCAGAGTGAGTGCTTTGTGTTTTGTGAAGAAAAATGTGTCCACCACAAAGTCATCTCACACACACTCACACTAGCCAACCGCAGGCCCTTCCTGACTCACACTGTGATGAGCTCCAAATGCCAGTCTTCCTAGTCTGAACTGCACTGCTGCCTGAAATAATGGTCCATCTTTCCATACATAAATGTCTTACATTCAACAGAGTATGAAAGCCATAGTTCAGCAAAGAATCAAATGTGCCTAATTTTCCCTTTACCCGAAATGCAGTAATTCAGCCAGGACACGTTTAGTCCAAAGTTTGCTTCTGTAGTTGTGCACTATGAGCTGTGAAGCTAATGTAGCTTGTAACCACCAATTACTCTAGAACCACCTCAAACCATGTTAACTTATTAATTAGTCCCTGAAAGACTTGCCTATGTGGTTTTGGACACTGATAGATGTGTCATTCTAACTTTGCAGTGGCAAACGGGGTATGATTCCTGATGTGTAATTCAAGAACAACATCAGTAAAGTTATAACACCACAGATCTTAACTCTTTCACTAAATATAGTGCGTTGCCTTTTTGCTTTCAGTGTTAAATTGTATGTAGAAAATGTATGACATTACAATGTGTAATATGACCACAGCAGAAGTTGAGAGTTCATGATTTTAATGGTGTTATGTTGTCTTTAGTGTCTCATCTAATGTGTGTTACTGTGATGTCTCTGGTAATAATGGACTGAGAAGTTTGTTGTATGGAAATATAGATTTTGTTCATTTTACATAAGGATTTAAAGATAAAAAAATTAAGAATATAGACCAAACCTTGACTGAAGAACAGATGAATACATGTTGTTAGGATCTTTCAAAAGTTCAAACAAATCAGCCATAAGATGTTACTACAGCATGTTTTTGTCTGTTCCTCTGACATTGATTTTTCTATGTTCAAAACAAATGTTTGAAATAGGGTAACTAGCATCTATATGCTATTATAAATGTGCAGATTTTTTCTAAGAATGGCCATTCATACAGGCTGCTGAATTTTGAATGGCTAGTAATAGCTCTTTTGTTGAGTATGGATCTGTAGGATCCATACTCAAGTGTAGGTATAGTAAATTTCTACATTTCATTGATTAGCTAAGGTCATGCGCCTCCTAGAGGCCAATTTGCCATAGAAAATGTCTCATTTTTGGCACATAGTTGCAGAGCTTTTGTCTAAAACATGCTTTGTGCCAGACAGATTATATTTTTGTGTCACTTCTTAAATTAGAAGTAATCTCAGACTCTTCCATCCTTCAATGCCTCACTCTCTTGTCTAAATAACCTACATATTATTTTCATAGTAGTGATTTTTTGAAAAAATATTTTGATAGACTGACCACGTCTGCAGCAAGTAAAAAACTAATAAGATAGCGCATGTGACTGTTATTATTCGCTTTGGAAATTGTTGTAACTAAAGTTTGGGAAACACATTTATCTTTTATTTGCACTGGAGGTGTTTCAGTCTCTGTAATTACACAGAGTTGTCTTTTATCAATAGTTGTGACAGTAATTCTGTTTCACCACTTTACACACACTATCTCTCCCTTTTGTTGCTCTTATTCTCGAAATATGTGATGTCTTTGCACTGCAATTCTAACCCAAGGAAAAGATGTATCAATGTGTCATGTGTGACATTTTGGTACTCAAATTCAACCAAAGATGAATACATGTACATATATGTCTTTATAATTAAAATATATATGTGCAATATATATGTGCAATATATATTTATATGAGATGTCTTGATCACAAAATTTAAAACCAAGAAAATGGATGTACATATATCTTAATTAATGTGGACTGAAATAGGTTGTCATAACTGCATCAAAATTCTAAATATACAAACAAATATTTGTCAATATATGTGATGTCAATCTGAAATTGCATGTTGTATATACATACATGTATATGTACAGTAACCCCACGCTTATTTGCGGTTCAGCAGTCGCAGCTTCAGTCTCTTGCGAATTTTTTCCGAGAACCGAACTAATAATTGTTCACGGAAATCCCCGCACATTCGTGGAAACCACAGATATCCTCCACATTTTTTTTTAAAATAAATATTAACAAATTCAGCTACATTTCCATTTAAAATATAACTTCATTTTTTTGTACTGTCCAGAGAACACAAAGAAAGTGCGTCTTGGGATGGTGGAATACCCCTGTACTCAAGAGATGGGAGGTTTAAAAGTAGCCAATCCGAGAACGTTATTTATTTTTCTTTGATGCTGATTGTCTGCCGCCCTTTGACGCAGCTGCAATCCATAATTTCCCCCGTGGAGCATCTTGGGTGTTCTCGTGTTTTTCGTTTTTTTCTTTTTAAAGCCCTGTATTTTTATTACTGTTAATTTAATTAATTTATTACTGTATTTACCCTGCTTATACCAAAGAAACATCTCCAACATCAACAGAGATGATATTTGATTAACACTAAACTTTCTACTCTCTCAATACCTCACCTTCATTCTCTCTCTCTCTGTTGCTTTCTTTTCTCCAGTGGTGGACTAAAAGAGCATGACGTCATCATCTCCATCAATGGTCAACAAATCTCTTCAGCAACGGACGTCAGTGCTGCCATCAAAAGAGACACTGCACTGCGGATGGTCGTTCGCCGTAGCAATGAGGATGTCATTCTCACCGTTGTCCCCATGGAAATTGACCCTTGACCCTGACTGGAGCTGGTGCTCATTCTCAACACCAATGAACTTACTGGGCATCTCTGAGGTCACACTTACTGTAGTGACTTTGGCCAGCTGCCGACGGCCTTCTAATGACGGGCAGGGTGAAGGTCCTGCCTTAGAGACTGTAAAAAGCACATTGATGTAGATCCTTTTTTCACCTTTATTAAGTCTTTTTTATTTCCTTATTATTGATAATGTTACTACTGTTTACCAGATAAAATTAGCCATTGGGCACGGTTAGTTCTCAAATAATCAAGTTGCTAAAGTTTCTAATCCTGTATCCAGCCCAGCAATGCTAAACAATGTACAGCAATTTCAGAAAGACGTTTAAACTTGTATGGGATTTTATACCATTTCTGTAAAAAAAAGGACTTTTTTGCCTTTTGTATTTGAAATGAATAAAAGAAACTTGATATTTCACTTTCAAAGATTTGAAAAGTCTATAATGATATAATCTATTTCTATTATATAATCAGCTTTAAACATTAAAGGGGACATATTATGCAAAACTCACTTTAGTTATAATAGGTCTATGGTCTACAAAACATGTTCAAGAAGTTCTTTGCACAAAATCACTCTCACATAAAGAGATCTCACCAGCTTTATTCTTGAGAGTTTCAGTCCTTTTCAAAATGAGCCGTTTAAGGGCTCTGTCACATTCATGCAAATAAGCTGTTGCTGGCCACACCCCACCCATCCCATACTTAAGAAACTAAACGAACAAGCTAGTTCATACTTAACTGCGATAGAAACACAGAAGTCATTATTTGAAAGTACTTACATCCGGACAGTAGGTACAGCTCCCCCCACGACGCTGAAGTTAGCTCCTTATTCGAATTTTTCGTTCCACCTTAAATACTGCTATAAAGTCGCCATTTCGACTGTAGAAGGGAAACTTAACTGAGGTTTACCTTCAGAATTATGTTGCCTTTTTCTGGAAAGAGATCATTGTCATTGCCAGATTAAAAACGTTTTTATTTCTTCAACTAATCTAGTGGGTGGGGGCTCGACAGATGAGGGGTGGTTCTATGCAATTTTTTCCATTATTTCGTCACAATGGAGGGTCTGTCCAAACAGTTCGTAGGAGCATATGATTCCTGAAACCAAAATCGTTCTACTTGTTCACAGGAAACGGATGGATGGTTTGTTTCATGCTTGGAGTATTTATAGGAGTAGTAGAGACCCAAATGGAAATACAAAGGATGCAAAAAGTGAGTTTTGCATAATATGTCCCCTTTAAAACCAATAACCGGTGAAGTGATTATCAGTGGTTACATCATTATCACTGGTTACAGTGGGGTCGGTGAAGGGGTGGGATGTATTAGGCAGCAAGTGAACAGTAAGTCCTTGGGAATGTGTTGGAAGCAGGAAAAATAGGCAAGCGTAAGGATCTGACTGAAAAGGGTCAACTGTGATGGTTAGAAAACTGGGTCTCCAGCAGGTTGTGTGTTCCCAGTATGCAGTGGTCATGCCAAAAGTGGTCCAAGTGTACCGGCCACAAGAAATTGTTGAAAAAAAAGGAAATGCTGGCTATTTCCAGGTGTCAGAACACAAAGTGAATTGCAGCTTGCTGAGTATGACTCTGCTTACAGTCAGACTGGTTAGTCCTGACCCCCGTCCACCATACAAACCACCTACAATGGGCATGTGAGCATCAGAACCAGACCTTAGAGCAATGGAAGAAGGTGGCAGATCTTTCCTTTTACATCACATGGAAGCCAAAAGCATCATATAGGTAGTGATAGAGGCAGTGTGATGCTCTGGGCATTGTTCTGCTGGGATGTTACTTTGATACGTAACGCCTGCAAAAACTGTTCAGGAATGGTTTGAGGAGCCAAAGAGTTCTTTGAGATGTACTGAACAAACCAGTCAGATCACTGAACACCTCAACTCCCAACAAGAAAAAGGATCTATTGCTAACATCTTGGTGACAGATTGTGCCACAGAAAACCTTCATGTATATATATGGAAAAACATTAAGAACTGCTGACAATATCTTAAAATGGCTATAATTACCTTCTACCTACTTCTAGCGTTTTGCCCTCCACCTGGTCACACTGCAAGAGGAGAGTGTTGATTACAGCCGTGTTTTTTATACTTTTCCTCATTAAATAAGATGTGATTCAGGTGATCACTAATCAGTACCTCATAAAGCAGAATGAGGTGCTTGTGTAGGAATTTAACAGACACTGGCATGGAATGGTTGTCATACTTATAGAGATGCTGATTTAAAAATAAATTGCAGTGGTCTCTTATTGTATATATATATATGTGTATGTGTGTGTCTGACCTAATATGTAACAAGGTACTGAAAACCAATATATATATGGTTTTATAATTCTATTTTTCTATTACAAGAGAAATGGATCATCTTTTATTGTTTAATGTAGTTCCGTGTCTAAATGTTCGAGCAATGCATTTAAAACTACTGAAACACGACTGCCTTTCAGACAACAGTCAGCTTTCTTTCAGGAGCAGCTAACTTGAAGGGTGTTTCAACAATTAATGTCCATATCTGAAATTTCATAGGACTAAAATTTGAGTTTTAGAGCACAGTCTATTAATTACCAAATGTTATAAATCACAAATTAACAAAACAACAGAAAACACTAATTTGATTGCAACCACAAATATGGAAATTGTGTGTAATCAAGAAAAATGGGTGCGTTCATCCAAGAAATACAAACTGCATCATTTTATGTTAGACAAGTGTTGCTGAACATGAACTGGTCAAATCTCATGGTGATGAATGACAAGTGTAGTCACTATGAAGAGTTGAGGTTAAATTGGTCATGATCAAGCTGGTCCATTCAAACGGACAGATTTGAAATTCAGTATTAACCATTTTCCATCTGGTTCGTTACTCTGGTGCCTCATGCGTGCTGTGGTGATAATCAATATTAATCTTCAGTGAGGTCAGTAATATTACAGAGACAAAGGCTATGTCTTTGAAGGATATGTTGAAGATATAAGAGCCATAGAAAAAGAAAGAGTGAGAGAGAGTGTTTTTTTTAAGGACAATCATGTGGTCGAGATAAAGCTTGTGTGAATGTGTACTAATGAATACACAAGTTTGTGTGGGATTCAGTTCCGTGGCAGAGTAAGTTTCCAGTAGATATTTTCAAACAAAGCCATAAATTGATCTTTTTTAGAGTAAGAGTATGAGCCTGGTCCATTTTGAGACCAGCAATGATTTCCTGTTAGCTATTGATCGGCCTCTAATTCACTGTAGGTCAGTGGAACCCTTAGGCTTCTCTGTGTGCCTTTATGTGTGTGTCTGTGTGTTTGTGTTTCCAGCAGCTGATAATCTCATAAAATGTTCCCCATTCTAAATGGAAGCATTAAAATAATTTACCTTTCTGTACATCGCTTCTGGACCCCCTGAAAAAAAACATTTTAAGATTAGAGTTCAACTCGTCAACTTTATCTTTGAAGGAAAAATATAGTTTATTTGCTCATTGTTTATTTCATCATAGATCTGTCCTTATGAATACATATTGTTATTGAAAGAACAGTTTAGTGAAAAGTCTCACATAATTCACATACTATTCCACTTACCTTAGATAAAAAAAATAACAGGGTCTTTTTTTTACAAACATAGAGTAGGAGAGTTCATCCAGGCTCAGTTTTTGTGACATAAATATGGAATGGTCCAAGATCAGTGAAATCCAACCCTGGTCTGCATCTGTGAAGATTTGTTCATTTTTATAGCTCACAGTAAGTCATACTGTCACTCTTAAACTACATCCAAGTGTAACCCACCTCAATGGAGAACTGCTTTAAATGGCTCTGAAATTTTTGCCCAAATATGAATATATCTCGAGAGCTTTTTGTTTGAGCCCGGCCTTTTCAGCACATATTTACCAACAAGGCCAACATGAATCATCAAGCTCGGGTCCCAACAGGTACAGATGTAAATTTCAGACTCTAGGATTTGTGTTTCGTAATCTAACATTTTCTCTGTCTGTCTGTTTATATCTGTCTCTCTCAGATGTAAATAGCACAATCAAACCATTTGGATCTCTGTCAAAACATCATGCACTGCTTAGGCACAGTCTTAACCCACAATTTGCCACCACTTTCTAATTTTCTCTGTCTCACACCCACAGTCACTTTTTCTCCAGTAAACTCTCTCTCCCATTCCTCCTTTTTTAAATTTATTACAAAAGCCCTTTGTACCGATGCAATTCCTCTTTTTCCGCAGGTAATTTTAGAGCAGAAGAAGAATGAACATTTCTGGCATACCCAGATGAAGAAGCGCCAATGTGTGTGTGTGTGTGTGTGTGTGTGTGTGTGTGTGTACACTAGAATGATCAATCTTGATTCTCAGTCTTGGCACAAACTTAAACACTCACAGACAAACATGTGATTAACCTTGTGCTCCTTTTAACCTTTTCATTAATTCTCTCTCTCTCTCTCCTATTTCTCATGTTCTGCAGGTGTAACATGCAGGACTACATCTGGAACAAAGGTACCAGATGTGAGTCCGTCATTACGGACTTTCAAGTGATGTGCATTGTGGTGGGCGGAGCTTCACTTGTCTTGCTTCTCCTCTTTATGGTAATCGTGTTTTTCTCCAAGCGACTCCACGTGCTAAAGATTGAAAATAGACGACTGCGCAAACGAAGGTTAGTACGTGCATATGCATGTGCAAATATTAGCAAATATTTCCACCAGAGTGTTCATTGGTTTTATCAAATGCACTCAGAACACAAATACACATAAAAGATTTTCATAAGATGCTGTGGTGGTGTAAAAGTCAGCTCACAGCACAATGATGTCACCCCATATTCCGAAAGTAGGCCAATCCAACAGAGCAGTGTAAGTGTGTTTGTGTGTGTGTGTGTAAGTGTGTGAGGGTGACCTATATACAGTTGTGCAGCCAAAGGCATTTAAACACAGTCCAAAAGACTGAAGAGAGAAGAGGAAAGAAGAGAAGAGATAAAAGGAAAAGAGGAAAAAAATGCCAAAAAGTATGAGAACCACAGTATTTACATATCCGTGTGCGTGTGTGTGTGTGTGTGTGTGTGCGGACTCTGTATAACAGCTATCAATACCATCTGCAGGTATTAGCTCAGTGTGTGCAAGTTGGAACATGCCTGAGCCACAAAGTAAGAAGATGAAAATCTAGGAGGCACAGTCACACAGGCTGCAAAATTAGAATAAGTAAACATTGGTAATGTCATCATTAGTCAGCTAATCAATTTCAAAATGTAAATGAGTATGTTTACTGCATTTTTACATTTGAAAGCTGTGCACAGACTAGTGTTTGTCTGCTGACCAGCCTCTGTGTTTTATATCAGTGCAAAGTTTTATATCAGTGCAATGCTGTGCTGTTAATCTGTTTTAAAAATTACTTTAAACAAATCTGAATTTTCCATAACAAATCAAGGTTATTCAGAAACCCTCTCTCTCTCCCTGTCTCTCTCTCTCTCTCTCTCTCTCACACACACACACACACACACACACACACACACACACACACACACACACAC
>JBBJLS010071128.1:0-11335 GCA_037577275.1 Bryconaethiops microstoma | reverse complement strand
AAATAAACCTATCTAACCAGATGTCCATCTGCGCCTGTGCCTCGCATGCCTCATTTCTACCCGGCTCCAGTCGTACCATGACAGAATGCTTCCATCCCAGAGACACAGCAGATGGACTCCATCTCAGAGACACAGCAGATG
Organism: Bryconaethiops microstoma; assembly: GCA_037577275.1. Lineage (NCBI taxonomy): Eukaryota > Metazoa > Chordata > Actinopteri > Characiformes > Alestidae > Bryconaethiops > Bryconaethiops microstoma. The sequence goes on along the minus strand of JBBJLS010071128.1, from coordinate 11,194 downwards.
GTTTTCGCACGACCAAAAGAGCAACGCTTGGGAAACGCCGAAATCAGTGCCGGAGAGAAGACCGTCAGTCCAAGCCCCCGGAATACGTGAGTTCAGACGAGGATGAACTCGTGTATGGGTGGAGTGGACGACCAGAGAACCCACCAGTGCTTTTTCATTCAGTGGGATTTCTCAACGAGCTCCCCATCGCAAAATCAATGAAGAGACCACGAAAGCGAGGAAAATCGCAGACGGGTTCTAAGGTGACGACTCCCATGGAAACGCCCGATCTACCTTCATCGTCATTTGAATCAAGTCCACACAACTCAATCAAACCATCGTCATCCCAACCTCCGACTCCGTCCAAACCCAACCTCAGGACCCTCTCCAGTTCCAAGATCCAGCACAGATTTTACTCGCAGCCTGATAAATCAACCCAGGTCAGTCTCTCTCTCTCTCTGTCCCGTTTCTGACTCGCTCGGCTCTCTCTCCTCAACTTCTTTCACCCCAGCTACACTCACACCAACTTCTCCCATAACAGCTACAATCCCACCAAACACACTCACACCAATTACTCTCACCCCAGCCTCTCTCACATCCACATCTCTCACACTGCATTCCCTCATACCAGCCACACACACACACACACGATAATTTCCCATCAGTTACCCTCACTCCAACCACTCACACACCAGCTCCCCTCTCTCTCGCCGTATTTTCTCTCGGCCCTCTCTCTTCCAATCCCCTAGGCCCATGTCAAACCACTTCCCATCAGCTTGCTTCCGATCCTTTTGGTCCTTCCCCCCTTCGTCAGTGTCCCTCCAGTCCCACATCCTTTAGTTCAGCTCTTCGCACCCAAGACCCAGTTCCTGCTCTTCGCACCAAAGCTTCAGTGGCGACTCCTCATGCCCCAGAGCCAGCGCGTACTCCTAGCGCCCCAGCTCCAGTGGCGACTCCTCGGGCCCAAGCTCCTGCAGTGGCTCCTCGCACCCAAGCTCCTGCGATGGCCCCTCGCACCCAAGCCCCAGCAATGGTCCCTCGCATCCAAGCTCCAGTGGTGACTCCTCGTACCCGAGCTCCAGCGATGGCCCCTCGCGTCCTAGCTCCAGCGATGTCCCCTCGCGTCCTAGCTCCAGCGATGGCCCCTCGCATCCAAGCTCCAGCACCGACTCCGCGCACCCAAGCTCTGGTGATGGTCCCTCGCACTCGAATTCCAGCGACGGTCCCTCGTACCCGAGCTCCAGCCCCCGATCCGGTCTCCGCACCAGACTCATTGTCTCCAACCCCCGATCCGGTTTCCGTAACGGACTCATCGTCTCCAGCCCCCGATCCGGTTTCCGCACCGGACTCATCGTCTCCAGCCCCTGTTCCGGTTTCCGCACCGGACTCATTGTCTTCAACCCCTGGCCCGGTTTCCGCACCGGACTTATCGCCTCCAGCCCCTGATCTGGTTTCCGCACCGGACTCCTCGTCTCCAGCCCCAGGTCCGGTTTCCGCACCGGACTCATTGTCTCCAGCCCTCGGTCCGGTTTCCGCACCGGACTCCTCGTCTCCAGCCCCTGGTTCGGTTCCCGTACCGGACGCCTCTACTCCTGACACCGCTCCGGTCTCCGCACCGGGCGCCTCAACTCCTGACCCTGCGTCGATTCCCGTACCGGACGCCTCTACTCCTGACCCTGCGCCGGCCTACACACTGGGCGCCTCAACTTCTGACCCCGCGCTGGTCTCCGCACCGGGCGCCTCAACTCCTGACCCCGCTCCGGTTCCCGCACTGGGCGCCTCTACTCCTGACCCTGCACCGGTTTCCGCGCTGGGCGCCTCAACTTCTGACCCCGCGCCAGTTTCCACACCGGACGCCTCAAGCCCTGACCCCGTGCCGGTCTTCGCACCGGACGCTTCAACTCCTGTCCTAGCTCTGATGCTCGCCCGACTCACCAACTCTTGTGCCTGCCCCTGTTCTGGTCCCCGCACCGAAACGGGACGTACTGTCAGTCACGCTCCGAGGCCACCAGAGGGCGCCACGAACTGGGATTGAAAACCCCCCTCTGCCCGGCGACCAACAGAGGTCGCCTCTACTTGGACTGGATATCACTCTCTGTTGCAGTCCCACTCCACGGCCACCAGAGGGCACCACAGAGTGGGACTGGAAACACTCCTCTACCCTGCAACCAACAGGGGTTGCCTTGGGTCCTTGAACTAATCATGTCACACAGCTGTGCATGATCACCCCCAATCACTCTCTCCTCATTCATTGGTTCACTATGGGTATAAATGTCCGTCGCTGGGTGTTTAGGCTTCATGGAAGCATACTTGAGTTATGGACGTTTCTCTCTCTCCTTGTGAAATTACTTAGTCACTGGCCCCCGTGCCATTTCAGTTCCTTGTTTGTGTTACTAAATAGACCTATCTTACCAGATGTCCATCTGCGCCTGTGCCTCACGTGCCTCATTTCTACCCAGCTCCAGTCGTACTGTGACATGTATTGTGCCATCACTAAGCTCAGTAATACCTGTTGTTTTGGATGGGATTATTAAAATGACTAGTAGATACAGTAAGTTCCCTTACACTGTGGGAGAACAGGCCAATATCAAAAGGCAATTTGCAGCAATGTCCTGTTTCCAAAATGTAATGGGCACATTTGACTGCACTCACATTGCAATAAGGAACTACAAGAAGAACTACTGACAAAACTACTGAACCACCCCTGCCCAATATGTTATAAGAACCAACCTGCCCTACCCAACCTGCAAAAATGTACATCAAGCTACAAAAAACAAGCTGCTTAGAAATGAATTGGGATGCTGCTTTATCACTTTTCACCCAATCCAAAAGTCACTTAAACCCACCCGTCCCGCAGGTAAGGGGTTGACTCATTACCCATTAATTCAAACCTCACCAAGTCATTCTGGGCAGAGGTCTTAGGGGCAGATATACACAAATAGACAATTTCACAGCCTTTCCTCAGGCAGTATTTTGTCATGTCTTTCCACAGGTGAAAGCTTGTTTTACTTTTTCAGGGAAAGATGACGCTTCCGTCTGTGAGGAATGCCAGGTCAACTGAAGTCAAGTGGGTTTTTTTAAAAATCATTTCAACTGAATACAAGTACACAGTGAAACAAAACAATGTTCCTCCAGGACCATGGTGCCACACAAAGAACAGACAGGATAACAAAGAGAGCATCAAATGTTTCAGAGCTTTAAAACAACACTAGAAACTGTTTCTCACACACAAACTCAGTGCTCTGGGCAATCTCCACAGAGGAGCTCCTCAAACTTCATGTTTTCTTTGAATTATTCAAGTTCTTTAAATGCTGCATCATTTATCTTACTTTGATGTTTTGTCATTTCCCTTAAAATGATGCTTTAAAGAACAATATTGTTATTTGGAAATGAGGAGAAATATTGTCAGCAGTTCTTAAAAACTAAGACAAAGCTGTTCAGTTCAATACTTACAGCTATAAAATATAAAACCTGAGAACCTGAACATTTTTGCAGTGCTCTTAGAACCACTTTTATCCTGCGAGACAGACACTAGTAAGTAACCTGTGAATCCCAAACAATCTGACAAGAATTTCTGACCAGGTATGCTTGGACCCCTTGTCTGTTAAATACACAGCAGCTGTAAAACTGAATATTGTGAAAACACCAAGAGATGGAGCTGAATATTTTTTTATATATATTTTATTAGCCAGAAAGCCGTTATACAATATTGTTTTTTTTCATGAATACAGTCATGAACTGCACCGTTATTAAATACTGCCTTTCAGCATAAAAGGTACTGTTTGCATAAAAGGATTAAGGCATGAAGATATATAGACCGAGGCATTTCACTAAAACCAGGAGGTCCTTAATAAAGACTTTACGTTCATTTTGTAACGTGCTGACACTTTGAACACTAAACAGGTGCTTAAAGCGGCAGGCGGTTTAAGGGGAGCAGAATCGTCCACAGAAGAGAACGCTGCCAGTCACGTTGTGTTTGATGAAAAAGAGGAACGGGTGGTCCGCCACAAAGCGCTCTGGGCGTAGCATGGCGCACCGCATCATCATGATGGCGGCAGTGGCTGCAGCTGCTTCAGTGCCTTCCTCGTTCACCTCCACAAAAGACTTGTGCACCACCTTGGACAGAACCAGATCATCGCAAGGAGACATGCGTGAAAAATCACACTTGATTTGGTCGAAGGCGTCCACCATGCCCATGCTGACGAGCAGCTCCTTCAGGTCGTATTTCTCCTCCAGTTTGAACCGGGGCAAAGACACCTCCACCTCCACGTGGTCCATCATATCAGGCCGCGTCCACTCGACAAAGTTTTCATAGGTGAGGTTCTGCTCAAGCTGAGAAACAAGATAAAAGATTTCGTACAATTAAGAAAATGTGTAAAACATGACAAGGTGTTTTAAATCTCTTCAAACATTCATTAAGTAGATTTTCACCCACACTGCCAGTTTATACGTTATACTTTACCTTCTCAAGCCCAGTAGAGCCATCCTCGATCTCGTTAGGCAGCATAATCAGCATGCTAAGATCTTTCCCAGCATACGGCAGTTCCAGAATCTGAAGGTTCATCGAGGGGATGTAGGCCAGGGGGAATTTTGCTTTCTGATACATCATCTTCACCGGCTTAATGTCTTTCTGCATATGATCAAATGTAAAACATAATATTTTTTATTAACTGTTTCTAACAAAATCTGTCTTCATGTAATTAAAAAAAAAACTAAATTAGATAAGGCTACATTTTCTACTACTGCAATAATAAGATAAAATAAACCTTTATTAGTCCCACAGTGGGAAATTTACATGGCTACAGAAGAAAGTAAAACACTATTTCTCGTGTAGTTAATGTTCATTTCTTCTTTTTTTTTTTCCAGAATGTGCTCTGCAAAAGGTTGCCAGGTTGTGCAAATCATTTCAAACGAAACTCAATCTGTCAATACTGCTCTCGATAGAGATGTGGCGGTGACGAATGAGTTGTTTCTTTGACTAAATTTGGGAAAACAAAGTTTTCTGTTTGTCTCTGTTTGGGCAGAGACATAGAATATTACTAGACTGCTCACAGACATAGAATATTACTAGACTGACCACAGGCATAGATTATTTCTAGACGCCACGTGAACAGCTGCATCGTACGTCAACGTTGCTGCCATATTGCGAGAGGCACTGCTGTGGAGTGAAGTGGTGGATAAAGATGTTCTGCTTGGGGCTGTACAAAATTACATTTCATAGGTAAGGCTGAACAATAGTTTTGAATATATTTAGCCATTTTAAAATCCTGTTTCATAAACCTTAACCTTAGTTAAGACAGGCTAAGCAAGCAAAGTCAGCCTCCAAACGTTTTGGTTAAATGTAGGCACTATAATTTTATAATGGCCAAATACAATCAAAACAATTGTTTGGCCTTACCAACGTTTGTCATTCGACACATTTTGAAAAGCTGTCCTGTGATGTGTGCTGTGGTAGTTTGGTAACAGATGCTGAACCAGCATCATATGGTCAAAGCATAGTGGAGCTTTAATGATTTCTTCTGAGAGGACAGTCAAGGTGGTTAAAGCAGCTGAGCGTGTTATCCGACAGTCAACATCAGGGCAAGCATTCAGTGTATCTTTGACCAATCAGTTTGTCCGAGCCACAGTTTGGAATCGTCAACCATCATTTTACACTCTTGTCTTTAGTTGCGTCTGTCTTCCACGAACTAAGGCTGCGCCACATTGCCAGACTGAACACTCTTAAATTAGAGAGTGGCAACACATGGAAAAAGCTGTGTAAGACTGTTATGTTTCAAGGATTTTAGATCCAGTCCTATATATATATATATTTAATACAGAGCCACTATAGTGAGAACACAGTGAGGGACAAAGAAACGACTGAAATGTTTTCAGAAATTATTTCTTAACCCATGTGTATATAATAAAACGCTTGTATTTTTTGTCATGGATTCTTATTGTGTTTTCATCAGAAAACCACGTCTACCTGTATTAGTTTACATGATGCTTTTGCCACTCGCAGAATGGCCATGCCCTGCCGTATCGTGTGAACAGAGAACACGGGTGAATGCGGTGTCTATGCGTTTGGGATCCAAAGGAGCCAGATCTTCTTAGTGATCTGATCCAAATGACCAGACTCATTAAAAAGAGCCGAAATTCCCATAACTAATCACGTGATAGTGTAGTAGGAATGGCAGACTCATGTTGAGCGTTCCTGCACATTTTTATGGGATGCAACTTTTCTTGTACTTTTATTTTAATTTCTCTTGGTTTTGAGCGACGGCCGCCATTGATGACGCACCAAAACTGTAACGATGCCCCAAAACCAGTAACGATGCACCAAAACCAGTAATGATGCACCAAAAGAGTAATAATGTACCAAAACAGTAAAAATGCACCAAAACAGTAATGATGCACCAAAACAGTAATGATGCACCAAAATCCAGCAGCTGGAAGGAAATACACAGTATTTTAAATATACATAATCACAGTCACTGTGAACGATGTGAAAACTGTTTTGTTTTTATCAGTACTTTATGAAAATTGCTCTGCTTCGTTCAGCTGAGCTCCACAGGCAACTAAATTTGACTAACCATTCATTCGTAGCGTATCTACTCTGCTGTCGTTGGTCTGGACTTTTTTGAGTCGTCTGAATACTGATCGGGGTTTTCGTTTGTCTGTATAATGACCTTAATGAAACACTGTGGTATATAAATATTAATCCTGTTTGTTTTGCACACATGAAGATATTATTTGAAGTTGACAGTTTTAGAGGTGCTTTTCCCCCCAGTTACCTTGTTCAGCCTGAATGAAGAATCTGTGGTCGAAACCGCATTGAACTTCTTCTCCCAATTGCCCTTAAAGTAGATGGCGTTCACCAGGACAAGTCTGGTCAGATTGTCCACAATTCCTTTCGCCAGCAAGTCCTTGATCTTTTCTGCATTGAACATTAAAGTTGTGGTCATTGAGTGCTGCTACATGCACAATTATAATTATATATTTATTATATACTATACAATTATTATAATATATGATTTTAGTAGTTACGAAGCTTTATAAAATTTCAAGAATTCAGTAAAGACAACTCATTCAGCACATTGATCAATCTTTCATTTCTCTACAACCAGAGAGAGAAGAGCTGCCACAGTAGAAGTAAATGAGTTTGAGGCAGAACAGCATGGGGCGCAATCTTGAATATTTATTAGCCAGTAAATAAACTGTTGCTGCTACATATATGAGTTCTAAATCATGTCCTTCTTATTTAGTGGAATAACTGCTTGCCAGCAAAGCACAAGTAGAGAAAAATGCAGAATATATTTCTCAAGAAAACTGATGACTTCAGGTGAAAGGTTTTGAGGATTCTGTGACACACCCCTCCTCAGTAAATCTTCCACAAGGAAAACAAAAAATATGAATATATTAAAATAAAAATACTGAGAGTACTAACCTTGTGTTTGTTTCTCCACCCATGTATTAATATTCCCACGTGCAGCTTCTGAATTTGACTTAAAGTCCACAGCCTCCAACGTAGCATGGTAGTGTTTTTTTGTATCATCTAGAAATTTCTGTAAGGAAAAAAACACATAATAGATCTCTGGGTCTTCCATTGATGAGTAACTACTGTATAACCGCAGGGTTGGCCTGAAAAATTCTAAAACTAACAACAACAGATTTAGATTTTGTTTAAGGACGGGTGTGTCCTCGTGAAAATATGGGTTTCATGTTATCTGGTCTCAACGGTGATCCAGGGTTTAGTTGTCTGTGAGATGAAAGGAATGCAGAGAGTCGGGTGTACAGTTTCCTTCTAGCATGCAGCTTGGTTTTAGCATGTCCTGGTCTTTAGTCAGTACTTACAGTAAGTGAAGTAAAGTGACCATTCTGTCATACCTGAACACACCACTGCCCACAGTGTGAACAGCACGAAATTCTTCCTCTGCGTTTAACACATTTAACTCACTCACAAAGTGAAGCAGCGGGCGGCCAGGAACACAGCGCCCGGGGAGCAGAGTGTGGGGATGGTACCTTACTCAAAGGAACCTCAAGTCTTTAGATTCGAACTCACAACCTTCTGATCGTGGGACGAACTCCCCAACCACTAGGCAACACTAATAAATATTAAAGACACAAAACTAAATAACACTGATTATCTTGTTACAGGGGCAGCTGGGTGGCCTAATGGTTAGGGAGTTGCCCCGGTTATCAGAATCTGAGGGATGTGCTGGACAAACAAGACCCTAAGAGGACGTGTGAAGTTAGTCAGAACTGTTCTGGTGGCACAGGATGAACCTACACAATATTAATCAGGTGCTTTTTGACTGTTCCGACTGATTGGTTTATATTTCTAGAGAAAGATGTGATCACAGTGACCAGGATAAGGATTGTTGTGGAATAAAATAAATTCTTACCTGTACAAACTGGTAGGACTGCTCTCCATAAAGCCGACTGGCCAAACTGAGGGTGTATGGAGCTCCGGATTTATTCAGTTCACTTATGAGCTTGTTGAATCCAATGTGAACGTCATCCTTGGCTTTGTGGAGGTGCATAGACTGGGGGGCAGTATAAAGGAAATAAATATATAAGAAGAAACTGACAAATCCTGGTTTTAAATCAGAAAGCATTTTGTAAAAAGCAGAAAGTGAGAGCAAAGAGTAGCTTCCTCCTAAGAACCCCTTGCACAGCAGCGTCATGATGTGTTTATTTTAATCACAGTTGCATGCAAAGATTTGAACATTACGGTACAAACTACATGTTTTATTGATTTTCTAACCGAAAACAACAGAACAATTTAGGGAACGAACTTAAATAATTGCATTTTCTACACATCACAGTGCACGGTCTATTTATTTGCTGAGTTCAGCCTATTGGAAAAAACCTAAACTAAAATATAAAATACGCCATAACTGTGCATTAAACTGTGCAGAAGTATGTTCTCTGTGGAGAATGTTCATTATTGTCACTTCAACTAAATGTAATTTGACTAGGGGTTCACAAACTTTTGCATGCAATTGGAATTTTAATACCAATCATATTAGTAAGTAAAATATGAACCAGCACTGAAAATCCCAGTTATCCACCACCGATAAAAGAATGCACTTGTTTACGACCGCTATTACCGAAGGCCCTGCCCTGATAAAGCCCTTTCGCAGAAACCATTAGTGCCTCCTCTAAGCTTCATATCCAAGAACCTTTTTTTGAAGAGCCTCTGGTAGCTGGGCTTTCTGGACCCCCTGGGCTTTCTGGGAGAGTTGAACAGTCGCAGCTTGTGCAGATTTAGCTTTCACCGGTTTGATGAAGCATAAAACCTACAGACACAACATTTACATTTACGGCATTCATCAGACGCTTTTATCCGGAGCGAGTTCCATTCCTGAACTACAGGGGGCAGCCTCCCTGGAGCAACCTGGGGTTAAAGGTCTTGCTCAGAAACCCAGTGAAGGTAGGAATCGATCCCATGACCTCTTGGTCCAGAGGCAAGTCTCCCACCCACTAGGCACCACCACCCCATTGAGCAACAGAGTTGGGAAATTAAACCATTATAAACTGTGACATGCAGCTGCAATTCTTTTCCAGACCTTTCAGTGTTACAAACTAAACCACAGTGAAAGGACACATGACTGAGATTTTCCATGACTTGTCCAAATAGAGCCAGTGTTTCATCAACTGCAGCTCTACAGCACCTCTGAAAGACTAAAAGACTGATCAAACAGGAATTAGGTGCACCACACCCTCCTCTACACCATCACCACGACCTGTGACCAGTTTTACAACATCTGAGTAATATTTCCTAAACCAGCGCTTTCACACACACTTCAACCTGAGAAAGGCTTTAAAATCAGGTGATCAATTGGATCAGGAGTGTTAGGAGCATGGAGAACTCGCTTTCCAGAACCAGGGCTGGCCTAAACAAGGCTGGGCACATTTTAAAGAAACATGTAGCAAAGATTAATAGTAATGGACCCAAGTTATAATACTGTAGTGCATCAAACCAGCACTAAAAGCAGAAAACATTGTAACTTATTCAGCCTAGTTCTTCATTCTGTGTAGTTCTTTATTCTGTCATATCAGAGAATTCACAGAGACAGGCCGTGTCTGCACTGGGTGGGGTGTGTGGGTTTTACCAGTGTAAACCACGGCAAACAGTGCAGACGTTGTTATTTGAGCAGGTCTTCCCATGGTAACGGTCAGTGAGTAACCCCAATTCTAACAGGAGGAGACAGATAAGACATTTTATGACGGATATATATGTTAAATAGATGGAACACGAGGAACAAAAGCGAGTTGTGAGAAGTACAAGACTAAATGATCCATAGCATGTACAAGCTTCAAAGGTCGAATTCCTTTCAAGACATCTGTGCTGTTTAAGTGCCGGAGGTTTTGCAATCGTGTCAACTTTATCACTTTCAGCTGAAGCATGATGAAATACAAACACAGAGCGGACAGAAGAATGACAAGATGTTTTTTTTTTGGGGGGGGGGGGTTGGCGCGGCTACGACCAGATGCCTTCCCAATCACATCACATAGGCTAGTTTATCTACTTTCAAATTTTGCACAGCCTTAGGGCCTTAGGTGTGATTTCGGGTACATTTCACTGCATGTTGTGCTTGTATAACTGTGTATGTGACAAAGAATCTTGAAATCTAAATGATCGTGAGGCTGATTAAAACAGAAAATGCCAAAAAGAGATCTCAAACCATCAAACCATTTCTGATTTAAAAAAAAAAAAAAAAAAAACACCTTTCAACATGTTTCTCAAAGAACCACATGATATGTATGATTATGAAGACCATTTAAAGACCCGTGTGTAATGTAAGGGTCTAAAATCAATGAAAGGTTTATCTTGAGACTGTACGCCAAAGACAAGAACCGCTCAGGAATCTCTATTTTCAAGTACAGTGTTTCAATCACCGTACTGCCCAGAAGCCAGGGAGAATCTGACAGTGGATCCAAACTAACTAACTCGTTTCATAAACTTGGATTTATTTGAACGAACTGTAGTTTATTTCATACTGTGATGCTGCTCAGTAGCTGTGTGATCTGCAGGGCTGACGGTGGATTCAATATGTCAAAACCGTGAAATGTACAGGCATTTGGTAGATGCCCTTATCCAGAGAACCTTATAGTCATTAGTCACAGGGACAGTCGGACAGACACTAGTTACAGAGACAGTCTTACAGTCACTAGTTACAGGGACAGTCTTACAGTCATTAGTTACAGGGACAGTCTTACAGTCATTAGT
>JBBJLS010071127.1:0-11336 GCA_037577275.1 Bryconaethiops microstoma | reverse complement strand
TGTGTGTGTGTGTGTGTGTGTGTGTGTGTGTGTGTGTGTGTGTGTGTGTGTGTGTGTGTGTGTGTGTGTGTGTTCTAGGCTCCGCTTAATGACCCCAAAGCATGTGCTGCTTTCATGGGCCTGAAACCCTCCACCACCAAGAGCCACCTGGTGCGAGCTATTCTAGAATCCATTGCTTTTAGGTGAGTTTGGAAAAAGAAATTTTTTCCTCTTGTGTTGGTTGTAATTGCTCTGTCTATTATCTGCCCACAGATGTTTTATTTTATTACTTTTGTTCTGCTTCTGGAACTTTTTGTGAAAATCTCATTCACCTGTAGCACACAGCTCATCACCATACATAAATTTAGAGTGTATTATTCATTTTAAGTCACTTCCATTTTTTGTGTGTGAAAGGTGTGAAACGGTAGCATTGGAGCAAATATGTCGTCATTTCCAGGTTGTCTGGTTTAAATTATCTGCAACACAGGCAGCCTTGGCAGTGCAGCTTTATATAGTGAGCCTTACGTCATATAGTGACCCCTACTGATCTGAAAAGAATAATTCATGTATTTACAGCTTTTGCATTTTCTCTGGAGTTCAAATAGGATTTTAAAGCTTTCTCTAAAGGATGGGTCTGTCCTTCATGCTGTATCACTTCTTAGAGCATGTTAAAACATAATGTGGTAATAATTGCACTGATTTGTTGTATTTCAGAAATAAACAGCTGTTCGATGTCATGCTTCGAGAAACACGCATCCCCATCACTAAAATAAGGTACATCTCATTTCTGATGTGACCTCTATAACATATACTGTATCCTACTTTTTTATACAGGTCCTAGATGTATAGTATGTTACTGATTACATTGTGTAGTACAAGTGAAATATTGACTGTGTATTTGTGCTTCTGTGCCCAAAATCCCCTTTGGGTATCAGTAATCTGTTCTATATCTATATCTATTCATTTGTCCATCTATACATCCATCTGTCTATCCATTCTGTCCAGTCTCTTCATCCATCAGTACAATTCCTCAGTTCATCCGTCCATCCATTCATCATTTCAAGATGAATAGTATCTGTTATCTGTCTCTCTGTGTGTATGCATATATGTCTGTCTGTCTATGTAATCAGTTTCTCTATTTCTGTCTCTCTGCATGTATATCTCTCTGTCTGTCATTAGTTTGTTTGTCAGTCTACCTACCTATTTAGTCTGTCAATTTCGGTCTATGTCTGTATCTTATCAGCCTATCTGCCTCTGTCTGTCTCTATCTATCTAATCAGTCTATTCATCCATCATTTTCTTTATGAATAATGGAATCTGTCTGTCCGTTCGTCCATCTGAGTTCAGAATTGAAATGTGGACGCTCTGACAAGTTGTTAAAGTGTAAGTTTTGGTTTGTGTTTACAGGGCAGATGGTGGCGTCTGCACAAATGATTTTATCATGCAGTTGACCACAGACCTGCTGGGCCGAAAAATCTCGCGGCCCACTCATTTCGACATGTCTTGTCTTGGGGCTGCTTTTGTTGCTGGCTTAGGAGTGGGTAAGAAAAGATTAATGTAAATGCAATTTATACACTTTTTCTGGAGCAGGATCACTATTGTAACTATTACTGTTATTCCTCCTTTACTCTCTGCCACCTTTTGTCATTCTCTTTCTCTCCTGCAGGTTACTGGAAGAGTAAGGAGGAGCTGAAGAAACTGCAGACGACGGACCGTCTCTTTCTACCTCAGAGCGGTAAAGGAGATGAGTGCAAGAGTGGAGTTTATAAACCTGTTCTGCAGAGCTGGGAGGAGGCTCTGCAGCGGTCAATGCACTGGTACAGCCAGTCATAATGCGCCGGTGAACTGGAGTTTCCAGTGTATTTCCACCCGTGCACTAACACTTGGTCATTTTATTCGAAACACCAACCACATATGTGCACTGTGTAGGGTTACAGTTCAAGAATGTAGCCCATCTCTTGCTACATATTTTATCAGCCCACCTCTACCCATCTGTCAGTGGGAAAGGGACCTTAGGATTTACCACTAAGCACATATTATTTGGAGTGGTAAACCTTTCTCAACACAGCAGTGGCCAGTATGTGTAGGCCCAAGGTACACGGACCTAATAAACTGGAAACTGTGTGTGTATAGACAACAGACATGCCTTGTCATGGGAATCAGCTAGTTTGAGTAGGAAAATAATGTAATTTTCTAAAATTCTGATGCCACAGAAAATGCCTTTTGCAGCCAAGCCTATATTAGCCTTTGGTGAACCCTGCTGGTCACAATGAAATGTATCAGATCCATAAGCCATAAGCTATTGTAGTACTTTGATGGTTTGCAGGCAAGACGAATCAGCGTACGACTTAATCAGATTAAACCTTGCCTCTAGGCTGAAAACTTTTCAGAGGAGCTTTCCTGTTTCCAATGAAGATTTTGTCTGCAAAGGTGGCACATTGCCATCTAAGTGTACTGTGATCTCAAGAAGCTTCCCTTGTTCTTTAGTGAGGACCGTGTTAACACTGATTTGATGAATAGCAGAATAGCATTCTCAATATTCCTGTTCCTTCTACTCTTTTCATAAACCCTGTTGCTTCAGTTGAGCTTGCTAAATTCTTTTTTTTACCGCTGACACCACACACTATGGATTGGTTTTGACTGACAGGCGTAAACAGTGAAATGAAGTCCATAGAGGTCATTAGACATTGCCTGTAAAAGTTGAAGAGCAACTTTTAAGGAAAGTTTACAAGAGTATTTTTTTTTGACAGGGACAAATATGCACATGCAAATTCACTTCTGATCAAGCAGAATATCAAGGTAGTCCTACAAAATATTAAGAACAAAAAATGTAAATGCGTTTTGCGAGAGGCCTAAATAAATTTGCATTCATTTTATGTTTTATATTTGCTTTAGGTTAGGCCTGAATCTTGATCCTGTTCTAAATGCATTTACATTTTTTTTTTCCTGATGCAGCCGAGTCAGTGAGCAAAATGACGACATAGCGTTCCGTTGAATTTTTTATTCCCCTTGACCCTTTCTCATCCACTGCATTTCCTCAGTGCACTTTTTTCCAGTGAAGCTGTGAGGAGACGCACAAAGGCCATGTCTGCTGGACTTTACCCAGTGTACTGTCCATAAAAATATGGTGTGCAGCACCAAACCACTTATTTTATGAGGTCATGCTCACTCTGTTGATGTTTGTCTGTGGCCATGTATTAGTGGTAAACACGGCCCATCTTTTTTCGTCTGGAAAATCAAACACTGTTGCTTGGCTTCTTAAGGCCTTTGAATAGTGAATAACATGAATGGACTAATATTCTGGTACCCTGCATATTTGGCTTAGGTCAGCCAAAGTTAAAAAAATCCTCATTCAACAGAGAGATATTTTGTGTCTGAAGTTTGCTTCTTCAGTTTTGCGCTGGGGCTCTGAGGCTAATGTAGCTGACAAGTAAAGGAAGCTTAGACCCCTCCAATTTGCAGACTGTGGACTGTTAAATAGACAAAATTCAAGCTTTTATGTCTGCTGCTACTGTTTTTATCCATATTTTTAGATAACAGTCTGTCATATAGTGTCAGAAGCCACAGCAAGTCTATTTGAAATGACTGAATGGGGATTAGTATAGATAACCAGTACTAAACTGGTCCCAGTTCCTGACTGGTCAGTACTGAAATATGAATGAGCTCTTAGACACACGGTGCTGCTATCAGTGTTTATGCAGCCTTAATGCATTCTAACACAGCTGGAATTTTCAAACAGTCGATGCTGGATTGGATCAATGGAGGGATGGAGCAGAACACTTATAGCGATCCCTCCTCCCTCATTATGTATAAAGACATCACATAATGAATTAGACTTTGGTGGTAGTGGCCTAGTGGGTAAAACACTTGCCTGTGAACGCGATGACCACGAAGTCCCCCCCCATTTTCTACCACTGTGTCCTTGAGCAAGACCCTAAACCCTCAGTGTCTCCAGAGAGACTGTCCCTGTAACTAATGACTGTAAGTCGCTCTGGATAAGAGCATCAGCCAGATGCCCCCTTTACCCTTAACTTTTTTGGGGAAATGAGTTAAACTGTGTTCTGTGTTTTCTGTATATATATTGAGAGAGATGAGCGGCACTCTGCTCTTCACCACACATTATATACAGGAACCTCAGGACACAGTTTAGTTATTTATTTCTCAAAAAAAGTAATAACTAATCTTTTCAAGTCTTTTCATGCGATGTCTGTATTTTTTTCACCAAATAATGAAGAGCAGGATCAATATAAGAGCATTGGTATTGATACGCAGCATCACGGTCGAGATCACCATTAGTGAAATCATGATCGTATCCATCTCTATTAGTGACCATCTGGTTGATTTGGGCATGCAGATAGTTCCATGCTGACTAGGGTGGTGTAAGCCTCCTTCCAGGACTTTAGGCTTGAAGTTCCAGCACAAAATGAAGAAGCACTAATTCTGTCTTGACTGATCGACAATACCGGGGGGAAAAATGTGTAAATATCTATTTAATTTTAGCTTATAATTTCTTCTCCACTCTCCGCACTTCTTCCAACTTCTGCACAAGATGAAAATACCACAGGAAATCTTTCAGACAAAAAGACGCTGGGCTCCATTAGCTGTTCGGTTCCGTAAACCCGAGATCGCGTGTCTGAGCTGCTCATTGACGGGTCTGGTGGCAATGTGAATTCATGTTTAAAGATTTTACCACAGAAAAGTGCTTTTAGGAAAGAAAAATGAAAGAAAAAAGTTTTACTGTGTGATATGTTATTGCAATCTATGTTGTTTACATGTGGGGGAATGTGTGTGTGTGCGCTCTACTTCTGATATTATTTCCTTATTAACCAAGTGATTCCTTCAATGTTGCATTGAGACCCAACCAGTTCACAGTATTCCCTCTCAGTGTAGTGAATCCCAGCACAGCCCAGTACAGTTACGTCATGTCCTCGGATGGGGATGTGAATTCCAAAAAGGTTTTTAAGGATTTTTTTACTAAACGTTTAGCCATAAATGTATTGATTCTAGAATTACGGGCCACAGATTAAGCCTAGTCTTGGACTAAAAGAGGTTTTTAAGGGCGATCCACTAATGATACTGCTGTATAGTCTAAGACAAGGCTTAATCTGGGGTCAGTGTGTAGTAATTATAAAATATGTTACCCATTGACATGATATTTAAACTTCTTTTTGAAGACTGTGAACCTAGAAGCATTTTTTTTAATGACTTATCTTAGGGACCCCAAATAGGAGCGGTGTAACAAGGTGTCGCGCCATGGCATTAATACAGAGAAAACCAAGTATCTCTAAAAGGAGCTCTCAGGTTGTGGTGGGAAAGACATGTATATTATACAAATATTGTTTATTCTGTATTTTAAATGTGTTCAATATTGTACATATTTTGCATAGTTATGACCGGTATATAACATACACCGGTGTTTAGAGATAGTGCAAACATTTGTCATCTACACAAAAGCCAGCTTTATGTGAAAAATTTCTCAGTCCTAATTGGAGATACTTGGTACTTTGTAAAGTGATGTCATAGCCAAATGCTTTCACCTATCTGGTGATAAATATGCCATAGGATGTGCCTTAAAGAAACTGTAGTGTTTGAAATTGTCCTTTATATGTGTAAGAAATAACTGTATACTAACTGTATGTAGGAAAAATTTATTTTTGAATATTTTTGTTGTTTTATTTGCTGTAGAATGTGGCGCAGTTTATGTATGTTGAAATTTTATAAAAAGAAAACAATGCACTATATCATAAGAGCAAGAGGAGTTGGGTCTGTTTGAACTGTTCCACTTAAATGACAATTTTTACAGAGGAATTCCACTGATATTTTCAAATTCCTGCATCATTAAATGGTTGAGGTGTAAATAGTCATTGAAAGTAGGTTTGGTGATATGAACCAAATTGGAACTGTTTACAGTGGTGGTGAATGGAACCAGACGTCTGAAGGTTAATGCCTCTAAAAAAGCTCCATCACAGAAAATTATTACAAGAAGTGGTGCCTGAGATGTTGTTTCTGTAGAGTTTTGAGCAGGTCTCGTTCATGGTGAAGGGATATATGCAGGCTGTTGTGAGGCAAAATAGTCCCCAAAGGAATTTTTTTTTTTTTTTTCAGGTTTGCCACTGTTTTGCCATCATCAATATTCAATCTAAACACTCAGACATGTGTAGCTCCACTGGTGGGTTTTTAATAGTAAAGAAAATATATTTGTATATATTTGTTATAAGCCCTTGTTCCATTCACCACCACTGTAAAGAGTTTCTCCACAATTAAATATTTCACACCACATTTACTTAAACCTAAACTTTTAAATCATGTAGAAACAGACATGGATCGGATGATTCTTAGACTAATTAAACACATGGGTCAGGGAAGCAATGTCCCAAAAATTCTGTTTTTAAAGCAGAGTGCCTTTCTCTTCTTTTTCAAAGTGTCTAATCTCTAACTGATGCATGCAGTTTAGCCATTTTGATATGGATTATTTCAGTGCATAAATTTAGTACATAAAAACTGTGTTGACGGGTTTTTGCCTGAAAGCCATGGATGCAGGATGGGGATCAGGTTGAAAAATGTTGCAATATTCCTTTAACAACTTGACAGACTTTACCAAGTTTCATTGCACTGACTGTGAACATTAAAAGCAGGACTGTGTGATTTTTTTAATGCAATTTTACCGATGTCATTTCACAGGCAAGAAATATAATTGTCCTTTTTTTGTAGTATTTGATGTACAATAACATTGCTAAATAAAATCTAATATATTAAGTGATGTGTTTTTTTCACTGTTGATAAGCCATGTGCTGAACAAAAAAACATTTCAGAGAATGACATGCAGTTACAAATACTGTGTAGATAATATATTCCGTATGGACAAAAGTATTGGGACACACCTCTTAATTATTGAATTTAGGTTACCCTTCACTTTCAATGAGTGACAATCTTAATGCTTCAGCAGACCAAGACATTTTGGACAATGCCATGCTTCCAGCTTTGTGGAAGAACGTTTTCTATTCCAGCATGACTGTGCCCCAGTGTCATACATGAACACAGAACACATTCTTTCTCCCATTCACCAAGTAATGCAGTGGGCAGCCAGGGAGCAGTGTGTGGGGACAGTGCTTTGCTCAGTGGTGCCAGTAGTGGCCCTTCCAATCACAGGGGCAACTCCCTAATCACTAGGCCACTTTTTTAAGTTAAAAAGTCAGTGCACAAAGCAAGGTCAATGGTTGAATGAGTTCTGTGTGGAAGAACTTGACTGGCCCGCACAGAGCCCTGACCTCAACCCCATCCAGCACCTTTGGGATGAAGTGGAACGGAGATTGCAAACCAGACCTTCTCGTCCAACGTCAATGTCTGACCTTATAAATGCTCTACAGAATGAATGTGCACAAATTCCCAAAATTTTGTGGAAAGAGTGGAAGCCGTTATTGCTGCAAAGGGGGCACCAACTCCATATTAAAGTCTATGGTCCATATAGTGTAGTATTTTAATATTATACTGTAGAACGTCAGAAACGTTTATTAATTACTTAAGGAAATACGTTATTATCTTATATCAGTCACTCTTTAGTATTACTAATAAATGTTTTATTGTTATGCCATAATGGTTTTAATTGAATAGCCCATTTAGTCAACAGCTGTTAATTATTCAGGCATACTACCTTCTGATTGGCTGACGGAGATGTCAATCATTGTCCTGTGGGTAGGTGGGGAGGGAGTGAAATGGCGACCCTGTCTGTTAGCGAGCCGCAAGAGATGGAAGGTGAAAAATAAGCATCCGAATAATACGATATTTGGCGTTGGTGTGTGGTATAGTCGGGGGTATTTTGATCACAGTGACATTGTCGTTTAGACCGTGTGTCTTTTGTTTCGGTAGCTGTTGTCGTTACTTTAATTTCGCATCATTCCTTGAGTGTTTACGTTAGCTTTAGCTTAGCCAACAGCTAGCTCCAGGACTGGTTTTTTCTTAAATTCTGCTTCTGTTTTCGTGTTTTATTGCCAAAGTAGCTGATATCTAAGCTTGTTAGATTTGCTTAGAAAAGCTGGCTAGCCTGTCTGTATTGTGCTCAAACAGCCCAGGCAGGTTTTTAAAATATTATTATGATGAGAAACTGCATATATTGTGTTTAAATCTATATATGAATGTATGCACTGCAGTGTTATTTTATCAAGTCACAAGTATTACTGCGTTTTTGGCACGACTAAGGCAGGAAACTGAATGATGTTCAGCACCCCAGCTCAGTAATACGTCTAGCGATGGTTTGTGATTTGATGGCATCGTGATTTTTAAGATAAACCTATAAGGTCTATTGTAATTTTAATAGGGAATTATCTTCAAGCTTGTACTTCTCCTTCCCTGTTAGTAGATTTTATACTTTGGGGGTTCTTAACCTGCTCATAGCCCTCAGTTGTTCTTTTTTATGTGAAAAAAAACAGGTGCGGTACAAGTAGTTTATTATTATTATTAACATTTCTTAGGATTAAAATATTGAATAAGAATGAAGTAAGCTGTTTAAAGTGACTTATTAGTGATTTAATAAAAAAATGCTCCAGCAGTCTGTTAATGATTTTTAGCATCCCCAACCTGCTAATATGTCTAGTGATAGTTTGCGATTTGAAAGCATTGTGCTTTTTAAGGATATACCTATGAAATCTTTTGAAATTTTAATAGAGAATATCTTCAAGCTTGTACTAGAAGTCTGTTCTCCTTCCCTGATACTAGTAGAGTTTATACTTTGAGAGTTCTTAACAAGCTTATAGCCACCAGTTGTTCTTTTATGTGACCCTCTGTGTGCTGCCTTCTCTGTATTAGCAGGTGCTGTACAAATAGTTTATTATATTATTATTTTTATTTACTTAGAACAAGATGTTTAAATGAAGTGTGCTTTTATTAGTAATTTAATAACAGTGCTCTAGAATCTATAGACAATAACATTCCTAAATGGTCCTCAGATTGAATATATGTGAAGGTAATTTTCTTCTGTCATTTTAGTTATGTCCAGTTCTAAACATTAGACACATGATGCTGCTAGCTCTGTTGGCTTTTATAGCGAGTAGTGTTGGGGAGAGAGAGCACCGTCCTATTCTCCCTGACAGTGTGAGGCCAATTACACGATCTTCTGACCACCACGGATGGCTTCGGCATTGATAGGGATCAAACACTCCTGAAGATTAACCCAATACTTAGACATTTGCACCGTTCTGGAGCGCCTCTGTTTTTAAAAGACTAATATCAAGCGTTCAACCGAGTGTGTGGTGTTGTTTTGTGAAGTTGACAGGAGGGGCGAGTCTGAGGAGTCTGGCGATGATGAGACTAAGAGGAAGAGTCTTAATGGAGAGGTTGAAATTGACTCCCAGCAGGCCTCCACAGGTGTGTAACCTATGCTTTCAGCTTAAGAACACACAGTGATATTGGATTCATATCTGTATCTTCAGATCATTTCAATTTTGTTGCTGTCAGGGAGATTTCTTGATTTGATTGAGCAGGCAAATCATTTTTTGAATTATTTGTTTCACTACGGAAGAGCAGAATGTTTGTGATGCTGGGCTACTGGACTAAAATGTTTATATTTTATTCTGTGTGCTCAATTTGTAACCCTAAAGGAATACATGTTACATTTGGGGCTGTTTCTGAACATGTTGAGGTCCCAGAGCAACATCCTGCTTAGTTCCATTATTTTATATGCAAAAAATAAACAAGAATTTGGGAATGGAAAAAGTCAGGTTAACAAAAGAAAAATACAATAGTAAGTAACAACATACAGGAGAAATACAGTCCAAGTAATTGTAGACTTTAAATAAGAAATTAAATAAATGAATACAGAGTCAGGAAAACAATTAAATACAACGAATGCTACTCATGCACAGGGCCCCCTGCTGGCCTCTTATAAGCAACTGCTAGAAATCACTCAAGTGACATTTCTCCATATTACCCAGGTGAAATTGTCCCAGTTTATGCTATTTTTTTGTCACTCATCTTGGCTCTAACTGCTAATGCTGATATATTTCAGCTACCAGATTCTTGCCTTTACTAGTATTGTGCTGAGTGGGGTTGGAAAAATAAAGAGAGCGAGGCCTGTTGTGCTGTCTTTGACACCTGGCCACATATGCCTGTCGCATCTCTGGACATCATACTCACAATCTTCTGATATTAGAAGCAAATTTCTAATGCAGAACATTGATGCAGAATTTCCAAGTGACTGCGACCCATTTTCAGATCATTCTACCTATGTAAATTCCACTATTATTTACTCTTGATTTCTTTTCCTGTCCTTCCTTACAGTCCCAGAGGAGTCGCCTGTTGATATGGACACCATTACACTCGACCCTAATGAAGAGGTGAGTGTTCAGGAATGTTAGTGATTTTTTTTCACCTCTAAATGAATCTAGTAATTTTATTTAATTTCATACTTGTAGTAGGTATGGAAATCTTCAACCACCTCACGTTTTAATACAAGATACAGCAGTGAAAGCAGTGGCTAAATGAGCATCTTTGTAGCCTGAATTTTATATATTATTTTATTTGTCCAAGTAGTAATAGCACTGAATTTATTTAAGGCCGACAAACAGAGCACTTGTTACTGTTTTATTTTCCACTTAATAGGTTTTAACTCGTACAGATTCTTAAGAACCAAAGGTCTCCAAGTGATTCTTGGCTTAAATGTACAAGTTTAGTAAAAAGCTTTAATAGGTGTGAAACCTGTAAATTATATTAAAGCTTTTAAAGTGTTTTTTCTCGATTATTTACAGCTATGCATTTTAAAGAGCTGTCTGCATCCTTTGAAAGGCTCTTTAGGTTCTTGACATTGCTCCAAAGTACCAATTTGAGTGTAGATAAGGAAGGGAACAAGAATGCTGATAAGGGATAAAACAGAATACTTACTGGGTCAATGTCAAATGATCGAAGTACATTAAATGAATTCTCGTCCTTGCAGGATGTGGATCTGGTCCACTGTCGGATTGGAAAGATTGAGGGCCTTGAAGTTTTGCAGAGAGCCAAGGTGGGTGCCGTATTGTATCAGAACACTTTACTGATCCCGGAGGAAAATATGTTACAACTGCTCAGACGCGCAGAGTGAAAAGGAAGGTGTGCCAGATGGTAGTGAGACCAGCTATGTTGTCTGGTTTGATGGTTTGGAGACAGGGACAAAAAGACAGGAAGCAGAGCTGAAGGTGGTAGAGCTGAAAATGTTACACTGGGAGTGACAAGGATGGACAGGATCAGGAATTAGTTCCTTAGAGGGACAGAGTTTTTGTAGGAAAAGTCAGAGCTGAGATTACGATGGTTTGAACATGTGCTGAGGAGAGACTGAGTGTGTTGGGAGGAGGATGCTGAGGAGAGACTGAGTGTGTTGGGAGGAGGATGCT
>JBBJLS010071126.1:0-11339 GCA_037577275.1 Bryconaethiops microstoma | reverse complement strand
TATATATATAAT
The DNA here is from genome assembly GCA_037577275.1 of Bryconaethiops microstoma. Taxonomy (NCBI): domain Eukaryota; kingdom Metazoa; phylum Chordata; class Actinopteri; order Characiformes; family Alestidae; genus Bryconaethiops; species Bryconaethiops microstoma. The sequence continues at coordinate 11,327 of JBBJLS010071126.1, read as the reverse complement.
ACATAAATATTTGTGTGTGTGTGTGTTTGGGCATTCCTCCATGATCTGATTCTAATGAACTTTGAATTTATTTGACAAAAGAAGTTTCAATACAAATCCAGTATATATGCTATATTTTATTAGTGTGTACTAAGCTGCAGCCTTTTTGATCTTAGAGGTAAACATAACATGGAGTCACTGACTCCACATACCATTTCAAAAAAGTCAGCCCAAGCTGGTTAAGCTGCTTAAGCTGGTAGAACTGGTATGTTTTTGCTGCCAACTTTAGATTGTCAGCCAGACCCGCTTAACCATTTGACTAGTATAGGATATAGGTAATAATAAATAAAATACATTTTAAATATTTTAGAAACTACTAAAGTAACTGGATTTCAGACATTCACTACCAGTCAAAAGTTTCTGCACAACACATGTTTTACCAATTATCCATTTATTTCAGAAACTGCAGATTTTTATTATTGTTAAAGAGCGAACATTTGTGAACAACTGCAAATGAAAAGAAACAAAATCAAATAAAACATTTTTCCTTTATAAGGTGAAAGAATCTGCAGGTCAGACATCCTGTTAATGTGGTTGTGTGGTGATACAGTGTCAAATACTAGACTGTCCTTTAATGCACTTGTTAACTGTTTCATCACTTAATAGCTCATTAAATATCTGGTGATCCACAATATAATTATAATTATATTACAGGGCTTTTGTAGGGCTGTAAATATGAATAAAAATACGACATTTTTTGGCTAATAAAGGAACTCAGATGGTGAACATACTGTAAATGTATTTGTTAGCAAAGAATACTGAGTGTATTTTAGCAAATATTAAGTGCATAACATGCAAATGTAGAAAATCTCATTGTGTGCTTATTTACATTTTAATGTTTAACGTGCAGGGGAAAAGAAATCTAGACTTCTGAATCACATCCTGGCATTAGATCTTAAGGATATATTTATTTATACATCTATCATACATAGCTGATTTCACTGTGATGTAAATGCTCAGTGTGGTTGACAAGGAAATGATGTAGGTCTCTGTAAGTTCCTGTTTTATCCAGCTATTCAAAAACACTGATCATTTACATAAGCAAGATTCAAGAAAATGACCATCAAAGAGCTGATACTATCTCAAACCAGCCACCAACAACAGCTGGATTTATCAGCTTTTTTTAAATATGAAGTGCTTTTCAGACTTTCATTCCTTCATATTTTGCACTGGGCAAGTCTTGACCACGCCTCATTTCTTTGTATTTTGCTTCTAAAGATGTAACTTAAGGCCTGAATCAGTGAAGAAACAGGTGCAGATGATTCCAGACATGATAAATATTAATGTAATCGTATCAAAAGATTGGAACAGCAGCTGAATGAACTCTTTCAGATATACAACAATCTCCAAATCTCTAAAACTGTCATTTCTAGTGTAATGAGTGCCACAAACAGTTAAAATAGATTTTAAATAATATTCACTTTAACACAATGTGTTTGAGGCAAATGTGTGGTGAATTTGGGATGTACTTTGCGAAATGGTAACCTGTGGGCTTCAGGCTTATTACTTGTTAGTGATGCCCAGCTACACCTTCGCGTTTCTCACAGCATTAAAGACACATTTATTAGTGTCATAGAAAAGTCCCACTGAAATCTATCTTCAGCCCAAACAAATAGTACTGCTCATACTTCATCAACGCAGTGCAGCATGGTTCCTTGTGCCAGTGGAAAAGCACCATAAGTGTTATTCAGTCTTTGCAGGTCTATGAGACACTCGCAGCTGTTGATCTGTCAGGTGTTCTCTGACCTTGCTGGACAAGTGAATTTGAACAAACATGCCACTTTATCACAAAATATGCCAAGGTCAGGCCCGCTGCTTATATGTAGATGAAAAATGATTTATCGAATATTGTTCCTACAACATCAATCAAAATGACATCAATCAACATTTGATGTTGAGGTTTCTGACAGGAGCTGTAAAAAAAGTTTAGAAGGCAGATCATTCTTTAAATCACAGGTCATTTTTTTACAGGATCCAGAGCCTAGATTTTTCCTATGTTTTACCAGACAAAAGATTTTGGCACTCATTAAGATTTTGTACATATTCTTTCATCTTTAATTTTATCAAAAGAAACTTGTTTTATTTGACATATTTTAATTCATAGTTGTCCACTCAACATCTTTCAAACACACACACACACACACACACACACACACACACACACACACACACACACACACAAATATCTATATAAAACTTACCAGCAATGTGTGCATTGGGTTGCTACGGGTCCTAGAAAACAATAGGCAGCAAAAGGCTATTTTACAGTTGCTCTTATTTGGAACACTGGATACACCTCCAACTTTGATATCAGTTTCATCTTATAACCAGCATGGTTGTACTATAGTTTTATATTCTTAAATTTTATGTAAACATATTTTAAATTATTCACAGGATATTGCAACTGCCTATTGTTTGCTACCACAAGGCAACATTGAATAAAATTGAATAAAACTAAAATATGGATGCAGCAAATGGACATTAAGTAGAGTATTCCTTTAACAACCTTATTTCTTTATCAGTACTGGCCTTACTTCCCAGAGCCATCAAAATGTATGCAAAGAACAACCCGTGCCAACAGTCTTCATAGTTATGAATCCTTTGGCATGGTCTGGCTTTAATTCTTTTCTTCCATCAGGCAAACTGCATGCTTTTCATTTACTTACATGCTTTGAGTGTCTATTTTACTTACATGCTTTCCCACTACTTTGGGGAACTTTGAGTTGACCTAATTCTTGCACTCACCTAAAATAAAGGGGGGTTTAAAAGATTCCCGTGGTTAGAAAATGGCACACACATCACAAAAAGCAATAAAAAAGAGGCATTCTGTACTTTTGCATCCAAAGTGCTTTGGAAATTGACCAACTACTGGATTTGTACCACAGTATAGATGGAGGGCAATTACACCCAGACCTTTGGAATATGCACAAGCCTTTTTGGGCCTTCACATTCTGGTATAAAGAGAACTGTAAGCAGTTTGTGGACCAAACAACGGAACACACATAAGCCCAATGCTTGAGCCATTGAGCTCCCGAATGGCTCAAGCATTGGGCCTTGTGCAAGTTTGTTGCAAGTTTGTTGCCACAGCCATCAATGGACATCAACTAGGAGGCCCAAGACAGCATCACTAGCCTCACTGTTTCTAAGAGGATGAGATGGCTTCACTGCATCACTCAGTGTAGTTCTGACCAACATGGGTGCATTTTAGGCCTCATAATACTGCTGGCAGTAAAGGCTCTCCTACAAGCATGTAGAGCCAAGAACTTTGCACCAGCACAGGGGTTCCCAGTACCAACCTGGGCCATTCCATATGATGCATTTTTCTGCATTTTCTTTTCAAACACAATTGATTCAACACATTAGCTAATTAACCAGCTCTTTCTGGACCAGATCAGGTGTAACGAACACACAAATAAAAACAAGGGGTACAGGAAAAGACGAGAAACTACAAAAACACAAGCTGGGATAACAAGGGATAACAAGAACAGGAACACAGCAGAAACAAAGTGGGAAATGAACAGGTCTAACAAAAACACAAGAAAACCAACACAACTAGAAATCATCTTAACAGAGTTCCAAAAGTAAGTTTTACAACAAACAGAATGGCAACAGGTAATACAAAGAATCCACACAGACTGAAATACAGGTATTTATACTAATGAGAACACCTCATTTCCTTAATTAATGTTAAGGAAATGAGGCTTCAGTGTTGAACGTTCCAAAACACACCAGTGTGCAAGTACACTTAAATGGAATGTAGTCTGGCTGCGCAACAATGTGAAGCTATGCACAGAAGGGTTAAGAAAAGAGCACATGGAGTGCAGACAAATCTGCTTTGGACAAGTAGATGATGCTCGAACTTTTGTCTGGAGCTGTTTTGATGAAACATATAACAAGTACTGCCTGAGCAAAACAATCAAATTTCCTTACTCATTTATGATCCAGGGTTGCATGTCAGGTAAAAAACCAGGACTTTTCTTATTCTATCAATTTTGGTTTGGGATGATGACCAAGACCAAAGAGACTCGGCCAAATCTGACCAATCAATGCCAACAGGGAATGTTAGCCAATCTCATTGCTTGAAAGTGGGAACTGGTCCAACTGTGTAGTCGATGATGCAAATCAGAAACTTCCAAATGGCCCAGCACTGACTGAGGGACGGCAGTCAAAGTTATTCCATTTGTGCACTTTTGACATGCCTGCTACCTCCATACACACACACACACACACAGACGCAGATAGACACACACACACACACACACACACACACACACAAGCCTCTAAGGGCTGGATGTCATGAATAATGATCACTGCCAATCAGCAGAGATGGTCCTTCTATGACCCAGTTTGTGCATCGGGGCACTTTCAGATTGTGCAGACGAACAGTAACGGCACAAATGTAGTATGAATAATTCTGTTTTATATAAAGTGGTGGCCAAATGTCTGAGACCACACTGAAAATCGGGGATTTTTCCAGTTAAATCCTGGTGTTTCCTGTCTGTGTGATCTGAGACTAACTATATCTGAGAAAGGTCTCTTATGAGGATTTTTCACTGGCACAAGGAAACATGCCGTGCCACAAAAAAAATTCCAATGAAACGACCCACACCTGAGTCATACCCAAGCTTGATGGCAGGGCCAAAAGCGGGACACAGCCAAGCTGACTGCATCTCTGCTTTCTGATTGATCGAAATGTTGTCATCAGCCATTGATTTTTTTTTACTGGCCATGCAAAGAGATACACTAGAATCTGATCTGGTCCAGAAAGAGATACACTAGAAAATCAAAGCCTGCTGCAAGTTGCATACCATCGCAGAACAGTTTTGGTACACCACAGTTCCTGTATGCCAATGGAAAAGTGCTTTTAGTCTACTGCTCTACCAGTCTAGGTTTACTGGTGTGAGGGATGTGTTTTGTTGAGGACTATAAAGCACCATGTTGATCACTGGATAAGAGCATCTGCCAAATGCTGTAAATGTAAATCCCCATTATTTCTGAAGATACTTCTGAAACTCATTAACCAGAGCAAGTTTTGGTGATTGTGGTTTGAACTAGAACAGAGAGAAAAGGTCCCCAGGTCTCCAGCACCAGGGTTGTTGACCACTGGTATAAAGGTTTGACTGATTTTTATGTACACACCATGTGACAGGTAGCTTCTATATAACCCCACGTTCTTGGGAAGACTTGCTGAGTCCAGGACTCCCGTGGAGTTCCCTCTCACGAGCATGAATGAGGCTCAAGTGATGAGGAGACACATAAGCAGTTTGTATTCATTTTAAGAACAGATGGAATTGTGCTCCTATGATCCACTAAGACAGAAGGCAGCAAATCTGCGTTCAAAAAGCAAAAGGAGTCCATCAATTATGGATGTCACTCCAACAAAAGTTGGGCATCTTTTTGAGGGGTGAATGAGAGTTTGCAAGGGGGGCTCATTAATTTTTAACACTTGAAAGATACATTGTGAGGGGTTCCCTTCTTGGTGACCCACATTACCTTCCACTGAGGCATTCTAGACAAGAAAAATTGAAGATGGCTTTCATTCACATACTCTATCTTATAGACATGTTTGTATCTATACAATACTGTGCAAAAATCTTGAGCCATCCCTAATTTCTTTATTTTTTGCTTTGAATCACCTTGGTGCAAAAATACTATTTTATTTTTGTCAAACTGTCTTATCTTTGGCATATTGAGTAGATTAAATGAAAGAAAAGCCAACAGATGTTGTAACAGTAGTGACATAAAATAGTGGCTAAAAGTGCATAAATGAAAAAGGCTTTATACTAGCTTAATATTATATTTACCTCATTATTAAATTAGTAATTAGCCGCCAGTCATCCTCTTGTGGTTCTCAGGGCATGTTGGCTGTTTATGAGTAGGATTTGAATCTGATCAGAGGAACCAAAATAAAATCAGAGCACTTTACGCATGACATTTATACAAAATACGAACAGATCATTCCATGCCAGCTCACTTAGGGCCTGTGCAGTCACTTCATGGGTTTCCATGACAAAAACTAAACTGCAGTTTAATCCATGAAACCATGCTGAGGATTAAACCCAGGCAACATATTAACCAAGTACAAATACAGCAAGACTAATATTTCACTCTAAAATCAGTGTTCATGTTAATAAATTCCCACAAATTCTCGTTACGGTTTTAGGGGATGTAAGGTCAGCTTGTGCAATACTGTGAATTTATGACATTTAATCTTATTTTTGATCTGACATTAAGTTAAATATTATTCTATATATGTACAGTACAGTGAAAAAGTCTTCAGCTACTTTTTATTTGTTAAGCCACACAGTGACCTACGTATGAATCATTCAAGTGTAACAGAGCACATATAACTTAAGGCCTGAACCAGTGATGTAACAGGTGCAGATGATTCCAGATGTTCAAGGCAGTGGTATACTGGTGGTGCTGAATGCTGAGTGGTTGTTACACCTTTATCTAGGCTCCTTGTATTTTTAGGCATTTTGCCGCAGTAAAACATTTGTTACAGTTTATTTCATTTAATCTGGTCAATATGCCAAAGATAAAACAATTTGACAATCAGAAAATAGTATTTTTGCACCAACCAGGTGATAAGCAAAAAATGAAGAAATGATGAGTGGCTCAAAACTTTTGCACAGACTTTTGCACATTGACATTCAACCCCAACTTAAGCATCACAAACAGTGCTGAATTTCAGAAAAATTTCACTTACCCTTGATGTTACATATACCTTGTTCTTTCTACTGCATTTCTGGTACAGGAGAACAGAGGAGCATTTCTGCAGCTTTAAATGTAAATACGTGGAGGTGTGTTGGGCCATGATAAAAAGCAAGTCTATTCTTAACTCTGCTGAATCCCTGCCTTTTTTTCATTTCAGCAGTGGCTCGCTGTTTGATTCCTTTTTGCTCTCGATGGTGGTTATATTCTCAGAGTGCATCTGAGAACCCCCACTAAAAAAATCCACCCTGTTGTATCCCTCTGTTTCTCCCTGATCAGAGTGTAATACGGGTAAAGAAATGTCATTTAAAAGCACAAAGTTCTATCCGAGCGGGTGATATCATGGTCGCTCCAGTTACAAAGTTTTTCTGATGAGAAACTCGAAGACAGGATTGTAAAGGGCTTATTAGCAAATAACGAGAATGTGCAGAATAAAACCAGGCTGTGTCATCCAAGGCCATAATTATAATACAGTCCTGAACAACATCCTAAGTCCAGGTGAAAAATGACAAGCATTCACATTTCGCACTGGTAGTTCATAACCAGGTTGTAAGTAGAGCTTCAAAATGCTGAAGAAAGAACAGGAGCAAGAGACAAAAACTGGAGAGTAAGCAATTTATTGAAAACTGCATTTAAACTCAAACAGGCTGTTCATCAGCTGATCAAAAGTTTAAGACCATATCCTTTAAAAGACAGAATCTGTGCAAAAATCTGACTGTCATTTTCTGTCAGGCATTCACATGGTCACGACCTCCTGATTGCAAAGTCAAAAAGGCTTTTTGTCTTTGAACGTGACAGGATTGCTGAGCTGCACAAGCAAGGCCTCTCGCAATGCGCCATCGCTGCCGAGGCTGGATGCAGTAAGAAAGTCATTTTAAACTTCTTAAAAGATCCTGAGGGTTATGGGACCAAAAAGTCAAGTGGTACAGGCCCAAAAGATTTGTCCGGCACTGAGCTGGAAGATCCGACAGGCCCAAATTAAAGCCCTTACTAATGCTAACTGCAGCCCAATAACCATAAGACGGCATCTGGGCTTATAGAACAAAAAACATACTCAGAGGCCACATCTCCTCCCACGCCACAAACTTGCCCGTTTGGACTTTGCAAGGGAGCACCAAACATGGGACATCAAAAGGAGGACTTAGAGTAACGAACTAGATAAAATGCGACTGCCCTGGCAGTGGTAAATAGTTTTAGTTTTATATTTTATTTGATTACATTAATGTTTAAGTTGACATTGACAAGAAATATCTGAACTGCACCTGTGTAACTGTTAAAGGTAACACTGCTGTTAAAAAGCACCTTATTAGTTGATAGAGTTTGCAAATCAAATGTTACTGCACTTTTGTTCATATAGCCATACTTTAAAAATAGTGAACAAAACACTACTTTTGAATTAAATATTTAATCTCGCACATAACAATGCGATTAATTTAATTTCACATATAATTAAATTTCAATTTAAACTCAGCTTAATACATTACCCTGAAAGAAAATGTAAAGGCAAACCCGTATTTGTACTGTACAGTTTACACTGAACTTCCACAGTGCAAGAATGTAAAATACCGAAGTTTCCCCTGTATAGACTATACTGTAATCAATGCACGGGCGATTTCTTTGGTATAAGCAGGTAAATACATAACAAATTCTTTTAATTTACAGTAATAAAAATACAGGGCTTTAAGAAGAACAAAACGAAAAACACGAGAACACCTGAGATGGGGCAGCAGCAAGGAGAAATAAATAGCGTTCTCGGATTGGCTGCTTTCAAATCTCCCAGAATTTTTCTATCCCAAGACATGTTTCTCTCCATAGTAACAAAAAAAATGTAGTTATTTTTTATATGGAAATGCAAAATGTACATTAATATTTATGTTACAAAATTAGTAAATTATATTTTTCTAAATAATTTAGCACTTGAATCTATGAACATTTATATATTGCCACAAAAAAGCTGTGATGTCTGGGCCTTGTCTGCCATGGCCCCTCGTCCTCGTGCTGGGTTGTTTATGTTTGGGCGCAGTGCTTAGCAACCCAGCACGAGGATGAGGTGGCGTTGTGGACAAAGCCCAGATGTCACAAAAGTTTTTTAAAAAAATAAATAAAAATGTTAAAAAAATGCGGAGGATATCAGCAGTTTCCGCGTTAGTTAGTGAGGGGGTTTCGACGAACAATTATTAGTTTGGTTCTCAGAAAAAATCTGCGTTGGACTGAAACCGCAACTGCTGATCCGCGTTAAAGTGCGGATTTAATGTGTGTATACACACATACACACTATAAAATATGATATGTATGTATATTTATTATATATATATATATATATATATACACACACACACACACACACAGTAACAAATCAGCCTGTTTAATTGGTTGGAAAATTTTTCCATACACAAACACATCAAATGTCAAAATTTATAGAACGAAAATATAGATCAGCCCATTAAAATGCCTCAGTGAATCAGAGATCTTTAATGTCTAAAGACAAGCAACTTACCCTGATCTGTGATTGGCCAACACTGTGATTGGTTAGTGTCTCATTTGCATATTGCATCTGCCACATCCGCCAGTTTGAAGACAGGATAGGACGAGAATGAGGACGTTCCAGTCTCAGAGCTCATTAATGCCAGCAGTGTCTGGGACCCCAAACATGGGACACTTTTAACATTTTGGGACCCTAAAGCCCCCGACCCCCCTCACCTGTGGTAACACAACTGACTTATTATTTATACCAAGAAAATGTGATAAATACTAACATTTCAATACATACATTAACTTATTTTAAATAATCACAATAAACAATTTAAACCGATTAGCAGATGATATATTGGGCAGCCCAAACACAGGCCAGTGTGGCAGTCAGCCCAACGCGACTTCATCAACACTACAGCAACACCCCCATCAGTGATCACCACCAGTGACACCACCTACACACTCCTGTTTCTGACAAACTCAATACTCCATTCAGGGACCCTCATGAAGCCCCCTCTTGCTGCAGGACAGGTTTTTATGCAGCCTAGACTCTTATATAAGCAACAAGCGAAGAGGTGTGTGTGACTGTGTAGGTGTTTGGAGTGGTACTTGAGGTGAAATTCCCACACATGGCACAGCTGAGATATAGATATATATATTTTTTTTTTTTTTTTTTAAAGAGAGAGAGAGAGAGAGAGAGAAGGAGAGGGGGCTGATGTCTGGTACATAGTAATATAAAGTAAGTTGGATAATGCTTTCAATAAGATTCTGCTGCGAAGATCATCTTCACTCGGACACAGAATAATGTATAGAGCACAGCTTCTATTACTATATTAAAGTAAATAACTAAATAAATTAAATTTGCATTATTAACAACATTACATTACTACTACAACTACTAAATTGATTTGGCAGACACTTTCATCCAAATTAATTGTCTTAGTCCTTAGATTGCAGTTTGAAAGAACCCACTGGCAGTTAAAAAGCCACATTCAGCAGTTTGGTCCTTCTCCACAAGGGGGTGCAATTGGCAATAACTAAAGTTTGTGTTCATACCTATAATTGTCATGTAAATACAGTCAACTTAAATTGCTGTTGTTGCAAAACGCATGTATATATTATTTATTCTACTTAATTACTATTATAATCGACAGTGCCAGCCTTATTGCAAGACATGTATTTTTAATTACACAGTAAGAAACACTCAGTGTTAGGAATTCACAGTGTTTTAGTACTTCATGTGATTGTCAAAATGTTTTTGTCCTGTAAGAATTTAAACTGTCAGTAATCTATAAGCCTCTAAAGGTCATTAAAAGCTTCAGGAGTTCATTGGACTGCTTTAGAATTCTGTTGGGGTGTTAAGTGTTAAACAAAGTGTACTTCTCAAAATAATTGCTTAAGACTTTAAAATGCCAGTTATCAAATAAAAATATGTCCCCCCTTTGGCCACCTGGTTAAGGCTAGATTCCCACTTTCTGTTGTCCCCCTAGACTCTATGGAAAAGGGGATGAAGATGGGGAGGTGGATCCCCCTACATTGCCCCCAGAGTTAAAGCAGATGTTCCAGATGTTTGACAGTTTTTCCTATTCACTCAGACAGAAAGTCAGGCAGACAGATGTCACCTCTATGAGTGTGTGTGTGTGCGTGGACTGACCTGTGAAGAGTTTGGTGATGTTCTTGTTCTGCCTGCGTCCGGAGCAGATGAGGAGGAGCCAGGGCGGCAGTAGTTCGTGGTGGGCAGCCAGCAGCTCACTGATGCTCCGGGGACTGGACGCGCTAGACCGGGACTCCAACTCCCCTATCTTCACCCCCTCATCCACAGAGTCCACCAGCAGGAACAAAGCCTGAGCGGGGGGCTTGCAGCTCAGCAACGGCAACAAAACACACCTGGGAGAGCAGAAAAAAAACATTATTAACTAGACTGTACTTCCGCAGAGAAAAAGCAAAGTGTGCTTGCTCACTTCTAGATGGTCCAGTTAGTCTATCTAGCTTTTGGCTGCTGTGTGCTTGAGCAAGCACACTAACTAGAAAGAAAATTCCTATAGAAATTTTAAATGAGCCTGCCACCAAGAAACTATATAGGAACCACCTCCTACACCATA
>JBBJLS010071125.1:0-11339 GCA_037577275.1 Bryconaethiops microstoma | reverse complement strand
GAAATAACGGGAAACTCAAGAGAGCCATGATATTATGTTCTTTACAAGTGTATGTAAACTTTTGACCACAACTGTAGCACTCAACAGAGGTGCTCAACACTTCTGCTGGAACTTGCGGGGCTACAAAGCTTGGACTTGCACTCTGTGTTGAGGAGAACCTTCTACAGGTATTAAGGTTTTTAGTAAGTTACTTTTAAATGGGAGAGACAACTATTTAGAGGGGTGAACTTGGTATGGAGCGGGAGACACAACTGGCTTAGAGGGTGTTGTACAAACCACCATTGCACAAGAGGTTAGGTGATCTGCAGTGGAAAATTTTACATGGAGCTGTTACTTTTTTTACATTTATTTTTGAAATGTGAGTTTTTAACAACTCATGCTCTTATTTTTGGTGCAGGTAACAACCAGAAGAGGGTAAAATTGCAACTTCTCACAAAGTGGAGAACAGACGTGATGATGTTTTTTGTTTATTTGTTGCTTTTATTAAATGTATAATTGTTCTGGAATTCTGATTTCATAAATCATTGAATGGCTTGGAGACCTTTCTGTCTGAAAGGTGTTTTATTGGTGACTTTTGCTCTGTGGTGGGGGTTGAGCTGGTCTTTGCCATCCCATGAGACTGATCTGAAAACTCTGGTGTTTGATTTATGTTATGCAACCCTCTTGCAATCCCTGACTAGCCTAATAAAGTTCTTGTGTTTTTTTTGTTTTTGTTTTTTTTTTTTTAATCATTGTTTCTCACAGTGAGTTGAAGCTAGAGCTGGATGAGGAGGACAGCCGTTGTGTCTTGCTCTCCCATCAGCGTGACTTCAACCAACGCTGCTGTATCCGATGCTTCTCATCCTTCACCTTTCTGCTCAAACCACGCCATTGCTGCCTGAACTGCCACTACAATGTCTGCAAGCGATGCTCCTCCTACTCTAGCACAGACAAAGGCAGGCTTTGCTTACCTTGTGAGAAGAGCAGGTCAGTGGTTTTTGCATTGAGTGCTAGACTGCCTGTGCTGTCACCAGACTAAGGATGAGATAATGAATACTGCTGACAGATCACACAGATCTGCACACAGATCAGTCAGCTAATTTATACTTCTGCCTCTGTATGTCTAGTGTGTCTAAGCCAAAATGTACAGAAAAAAGGATGGAAGTCTTGCATTGTCTTTTTCTCCAACAATTAATACTTGCTTCACAAGATGTCACTCAAAAATTCTGCCACTTGATCCTCATGCTACTACCTCTAGTTTGTGTATTGTTTTGATCTCCCTCATCATATACAAAGAAAACTCGGGGAACTATTTAGCTTATTTCTCCAGTAAAGTATTAATAAAACAACAATTTGAATCTTTTCACGTTTTTTCATTTGATATCTATTTTTCACCAAACTATGCAGAGTAGTATCAGTAAGTATCAGTATTGATATTGGAATCAGTAAAAACCAGTAAGAACCAGAATGGACCCAAATCAAGAGTGATAACGGCAAACAGGTTTCTTCTGATGAGAGGAAAACGGCAATAAACAGGAACAATCAGTGATACCAAACACTCAGTTTGTCTGAGAGGCAAACAAATCTGAACTGACAGGCTTGAGAACCCAGTGTTATAATCCTTGCATATATGATATAAGTCTAATACGGCAATCCAGTGACCATAACAGACGAGGACATTGTCATTGTTCGGTCGAAACATGCAGAACCAGTTCTAGATTGGCCACCGGCACCGTGGCGGTGGGAACGAGCTAAAAGTGAAAATTTTGTCCATGTTTGTAGAGCCAAAGAGTAGGTTGTAGATAATAGGAGAGGACTTGAAACTGAACTTAGTGGTACACCTTGATAAACTGGAGCAGTATGAGCTTTGCATTTGCCATGAATGAAGTTCTCTTCAGGGTTACGATTATGGTGAACTTTGGGCAGGCTCATTATGAACAGCATGAAGTCCTTTTTCCAAAAGGTAGTGACTATTTTGGCCAGCTTTAATTCAGAAACAGCCAATCAGCTGTGCTCAGAAGACAGCATAATAAACATTAAATTCATTAGTACAAGATATGTGTAATATATATTTAAATAAGGAGTCATAGCCGACAGTTACTACTTAGCAAATTATGATAGGAATGAAAAAATGTGATTCGGCCTGATCCTGGTTAATGTACATTAATGCCAGGTAATGATTATACAGAAATATTTATAAAGTAAAAACTGAAACTAAATCTACCTGGGCTAGCAGACAATTTCCAAGGAAATATAACATTTTTGTGGAGTGCCAAAATTTGTAAGCAATTGTCTGTTAATGTCAGTATGATTCTATCATTAAGCATAGCTAAGGTCAAACTGTTTCAAGTTAATGTTTCTTTTAATGACTGTGAGTACTACTGTACATTAATAGTGCAGTAAAATGTTTTTAAATTTATATCTTTTTGAACACTTTTTCTGAATATACATTCTTAGAATTTAATAAGTACTTGAAGGGAAATATGTTGTGTAGATACTAAAAACATTCAAGCATGATACTAAACATTACACCACCAACTTTTGCAGTATGTCAAGAAATGGAGAAATATAGTCCACTCCTACAAAATATTTGCCAACATACATTACAACATATGTCATTTTTTATTCTTGAGACGGTTTGATTTTTCCAATAATTTCAACTTCGGTCACGTTGTTGTTGTTGTTGTTGAAATATTTTTATTGATTTTCATAAAAACTGGATAATCAAGAACAGCCATGAAGAAAAATCCTACAGATACACTATACAAACAGACAAATTCACAAGCATCTAGAAAGAAAAAGAAAAAATATATATATACAATAAGAGGAATTGCAATGTTTCAGTAAAGAGCCAAAAAGCATGTCATATGCGTTCTCTTCTTAACCAATGCCATAGAGATTAACACCACACAAAGTTTCATGTTTCTTGTGTGTTGAAGGAAAACTCAGCCTCAACATAAGACAGAAAGGGTTCCCTATCCTTAAAAAACTTCTGCCTACAACCGTGAGCCGTACACTTATACCATTCAAGTTTGAGATATGACATTACCTATTCTACCCAGCACTGCCTGATTTGTTGGTAATGATGACTCCTTTGGCGCTACACCAAACAATGCGGTTAATGGATTAGGATGAATAACAGTATTGCATGTATGCGAAAATGTATTAAAGACACCTGTTCAAAAAGGAGTCAGTTTGGGGCATAATAAAAACATATGACTTAGATCAGCCGAGACCTGCTTACATCTATCACAAAATGAACCAGGGTAAAATTTAGCCAATTTACTTGGAGAGAGATATAATCTATGCAGGACTTTGAACTGCAGCACCCCATACCTAATACATATCGATGAAAAGTGTACTAATTTGACTGCAGCCTGCCAATCTATCTCTGATATTGCAATTCCCAATTCTTCTAAAACTGGTAGTGTCGGGTTCAGAGCTATCTCTTCCTCAGTAGAGAGCTGCTCCTTCCAGACACTCTGTAGGTTCTACAGGAGTCTGTTACATTTAAACATTTAGAAATCAAAGAATGTGGGTAAAGTTTTAGTAATACGAGCTCTGGGCCCAGCATTTGAGTTTTTAATTTGATTCCTAAAAAACAAGACTACCACTTTGCATTCATGTTAAGACAGTATGCTGTTTTCTTGTTTTCGAATGTAGCATAAGAGGACAAAATGATGCAGCAGAATGGTTTACCTCTTTTGAACACTATATAAAATTAGCTCCATATTGTAGTATTTGGCTATACATAAGACATGGAAATCTATTTTGATTCACAAACAATTCATCCTGTTTCAGTGGGATAATGAATAATACCGCTTGTCCAGTCATTTTGAATGTATGTACCTTTTATTTGCATGCTTTGTATTTTGTCTATTTTGCCTTGTTCCACATATGATGTTTCATATTATTATTTAGGGGTGTAATAGCTTTTTTAGTAATTTGATTCAGTTCAGTTTCTGAGCCATGGTTCAGTCTGTATTACTGTTCACTGTTCAAAAAATAGTTTAACCACATTATACATCAGATTTTTTTCAATTTAATGCAAGACGCACAAAACACAAACCAAATGTAAACACAAATGTATGTACTTTTCAAAATGACAATGTAAGAATGCAGTGCATATGGCTGGATTTTCATCTCACACTATTATTTCTATTAAGCAACAGAATTGTTTCAGTACATTTTTCGTACCGTGACTTGAACACAATTAACTTGGATCATAATTCCATGGCTCAAACACAGTGTGCCTTGATGGGTGTACTGTGACTCAAGCACATTTAATAGTGATTATATCATATGGAATACTTTTATGTTGTAAAATAGTATTTTTCCTCACAATTAAGTTTGGCATTAGTAGAAAATTTTACTTCTAATTCTGTCACACAATATTGTGTGTCTGTGTGTGTTTGCAGACTGCTGAAGACCCAGTCCTTAGAGTGGTTCTACGGTAATGTGAGGAGACGATTTAAGAGGTTTGGCAGTGCTAAAGTGCTGAAGACACTCTACAAGAGGCACATTGCAGAACAGGGCAGCTTGGCTGAACTCACAGGTGTAGTTGTCTATAATTGCAATGCTTTTATGTTCTTTTTCCTATTTTGGGCACACAAACATTTATTTGTTTAGCGTACTTCTGGTCACTATAAAACATTCTGGTAAATAGTATAGTGGCTTTTTTTTGAAGTTGGTTTGAAATTATTGAATTATCAGTTATGTACCTGGGTGATTAATAAGTTCCGTCTCTATGTTTTTGGGAAACGTAACCAGATCCTAGTGCAGTGTTACGCAACTTTTTTTTTGTTTCATGTTTCTATTGCCAGTTGTCTTAAAACAGGGACAATATAACAGTGCTAAACGTTTAAAAAAAAAAAAAAAAAAAAACACTTAACAAGCTAACAGACCCAACCCTCCCATTCCAAATCCCACAGAAAAAGAAAAAAATAAATAAAAGAAAAAAATAAAAAGGGGGGGGTGTGTGTGTGGGGAGCCTTTGCTTTCATGGGTGTACTTATATATATATTTGTATGGTGTTTTTATAACATTTAGGAAGTGGGGAGTTGCCTCTTATTCGAGATATAATACCACATAGGTCCCCAGGCTGAGAAGAATATATGTGAGCCCCTAACTGTATATTTTATTTTTTCTAAGCTAAGAAAATGCCTTAAATCTTGAAGCCATTGGCCTGCTTTTGGAGGGGTTTTGGACTTCCACTCTAACAGAATACGTCTGCGGGCTCTGAGAGATGTGAATGCAATGACATCTAATTGTTTTTGAGTAAAGGAACCAGTTACTTTGGGGATTCCAAAAATTACCACCTCTGCCAATGGTTCTAAGGTTATATTGTGAGCATGACCAAAACATGTGGGTTAGATCTGCCACCTCAGTGCGACATCTAATACCCATTTTGTCCAAATTTGGTAAAAGATGGCTAGCTTGGCTCTGCTTAAATGCATTCGATAGACAACCTTAAGCTGTATTAAGCTCAGCCTTGCGCAGGAAGTACTATTATTTACTCTCTACATTGCTCTAGTCCATGTATTTTCTTGAATTTCACCTTCTAGCTCCTTTTCCAAATTGTCCTTTACCGACAGTAAGATTGAATATATGCGTGATATGTGACCCTTTAACTGTACTGGTTCTTCTAAAAGGGTGCCCAGTAGAGATCTTTCTGGTCTTTTGGGGAAGGAAGGACTATAAGTATGGGCAAATTGCCGAGATTGGAAATATCTGAATAGGTCGGATTGTAGTAAATTATATTTTGATTTAAGAGCACTTAAGCTTGAGAATACTCCTTTTCCGTAAAGGTGGTTAAATTCTGTTATTCCCTTGCTGTGCCATTGTAAGAAAGCTGAGTCTAATTTGCCTGGAAGGAAAAGGTGATTATAAAGAATTAGGCTGCTTCTAATAAGTGTTGTCGGAATTGAATCCAGATTTTCATTGTGGGATGTGCTACTGGGTTTGTGGTATACTGAGAGCATTTATTTGGTAAACATGAAGTAATGAGTGCCTGTAGAGAGCTAGAAGTACATGATTTGGCCTCTAAAACACAACAATCTGTGTTCGGTTTTTGCAGCCAGTGAGCAATTTTTTTGTACATTGGCTGCCCAATAGTAATACTGTAGGTTCGGTAGAGCCAATCCTCCTTTTAACTTCGGCCTTTGAAGTGATTCTTTTTTGATCTTTGGTGTCTTTCCATACCATATAAGCTAGAAATTTGCCTGTTCACTAATGGTGAAAAATAATTTGGGAGGAAAGTAGGAAGACACTGAAATAAATATAAAAATCTAGGTAGAACATTCATTTCACACAACTTATTCTGCTAGGTAGTGTCAGATGTAGAATCCCCCCACCGTTGCAGGTCTGATTTAAGTTTATAAACTACACTAGTTATTCTAATCCCCAGTTATTTAAGGCTTGACTTAGTTGTACTGAATGGTAGGGTGTTGTGTGATACTTTACAGGGAAACATTCACTTTTTGAAAAATGTACTTTGTAACCAGATAAACTGCCAAAAGCTTGTAGGAGTCCAATAACACATTTCATAGACAGCTGAGGTTCAGAATCGTAAAGAAGAAGATCGTCTGCATACAGTGAGACCTTGTGTTCCGTCCCCTCTCTATATATGCCCTGAAATGAAGATGTGCCTTTTAACATTAAAAATAATGGTTCAGTTGCCAAGATAAATAGAAGTGGGCTCAGAGGGCATCCCTGCTGTGTGCCTCTTGACAAGGAAAAATATTGTGATTTAATCTTATTTGTGATGATGCATGCCTTGTGGTTGAGATATATAGCAGTCTAAACCAGTTAATGAATTTTGGCCCAATACCAAACTTTGACAGGGTTTAAAAATAAGTATTTCCATTCCACCCTGTCGCAAGCCTTTTCAGCATCTAATGATATAACCATTTTAGGAGTGTTGGCAGGGGACGGGGTATAAAGAATATTTAGTAGGCGAGATATGTTAGAAAAAGAATGGCGGCCTTCTAAGAAGTCTGTTTGATCTGTCTGAAATAATATGAGCCAGGCAGGCCTCTAAACGAGAGGCAAGGATTTTTTATCAAATTTTAACATCTGTATTTAATAGTGAGATTGGCCGATATGAGCTACATTTAGATGGATCCTTGCCGGGTTTCGATAATACTGTAATCGATCCCTCAGTAAGCGATTGGGGTAAAGTTCCATTCATTAAAGAGTTTTCAAACATTTTAAGCAAAAGGGGGACTAAAGCAGATAAAGCAGAATACGACTGGGAAACCATCTGGACCCGGTGCTTTTCCGCTTTGCAACAGTAATTTAATAATTTCGTCAAGCTTGAGAGGTTGGTCCATGTTCTCTTTCTGTTCTTGTGAAATAGTAGGTGCTTCTAGTTTGTCAAAAAAGTTGTTCATAGCTGTTTTGTCCAGATTGGTTTGAGATGTGTATAATCAGAATAGTATTTTTTGAAAATGTCATTAATAACCAAGGAACCAAGTACAGTTCCACCCGGTTCATCTTTAATTTGGGAAATTGACAGTGCAGCAGCTTTGCTTTTAATTAGATGACCTAGTAGCTGGCCTGACTTGTCACCGTGTTCATATAAAAGACCTCTTGATCGAAGGATCAGTTCCTCTGCCTGTGCTGTTGATATGAGATTATACTCTGTTTGGAGATCTAGTCTCCTCTTTTAAAGTTGGGGGGGTCGGGAGCCCTGAGTATTGTTTGTCCAGATCCATTATTAAACTAATAAGCTGCTTCTGCTTTTCTTTTTGCTTTTTTCCTGGCATTGACAGAATAAGATATTTCTCCTCTGAGGACAGCTTTCAGTGTATCCTATAGAAGGCAAGGAGAAACTGAATCCTGATCTGTAGGAAATAAGGAAACTCTGTTCCATTTAAGACGAAAAAAACCAAGTAATACAGGAGCATGGTCAGAGATGACCATGGCTGAGTATTGTTCGAACATGGGGTAGCAAGTTTTTATCTAGAAAAAAATAATAAAATCTAGAAGTACGTCTGATGTACTTGAGAGAAGAATGAGAATTCTTTCTTTTTAAGATTATGAAAATGCCAGGGGTCTATATAGCTTGTTTGGTTGAAAAATGACAGTTTAGAGCTCATTTTTGAAGCTACACATACTCTGGGACTAGAGCGACCCAAAGTTTGGTTCCATTACACAATTAAAATCCCTTCCCAAAATTAGATGATGTGAGTTCAAATTGGGTATCATAGAAATGTTTGTGGATAAATTCTACATCATCGTAATTAGGTGCATATATATATTCACTAAAACAACAGGAAAATGGAACATGGTCCTGATACAGTTGTATACCGACCCTGAGGATCTGACTTGCAATTGCACATTACAAATTGGACCCTTTTATGTATTAATATTGCTGTCCCTCTTGCCTTGGTATTGAGACCAGAGTGAAAAATTTGTCCTATCCATGTTTTTTTAAGTCAAAATTGGTCAGTAGTACGCAAATGTGTTTCCTGTAAAAACATATCTGCTTTCAGTGATTTGAGATTACTAAAAATCTTTGTTCTTTTGACAGGGCTTCCCTGTCCCCTGACACTCCAGGATATAAACTTTACCGTTGCTCCCCCTTCTGGCCTTTCTTCACTCATTTTCATCATAATAACTGTATAGGGTTGAAACACTATATGCGAGGCTCCACGCGACAGTATAAAACAAAATAATAAATTTCCAGACATAAATAAAAAGAAGAAAAGAGAAGTATACAAAAAGAAAGGCAGTATACTTATAATATTGTATACATACACCCTTCCCTTCGTTTGACTCCCCAACTGAGACAACCTGCTGCCTTTCTTGCCTGTCTCCGTGCTTCTGGTACCTCACTTACAATCCCTGTCTAAGAGCTCCCGATAATAAGGAAATTAACAACTGCAAGTAACCCCTCATTCAAACACACCTATTTAGATTGCATGAACGTAGCTTACACATATAAGGGCCTATAAGAACCTGATTTGAACAAGTTTGAAACAAATTCCCTTCACAGTTGAGTGTAGTAAACCTAGTAAGCCTAAATGAAGTGTAGCTTCAGATTTCAAGCGTGTAGATAAAGTAAAATCAGCAGTAGTGGTAGCTGCTAGTTTGTAAATACTCACGTCTCTACCACCATTACCTAGTAAGAATTCTTGACCAGTCAAACAGATGTTATAACTGCGGCCTTTAGAACCTGTTCCATCATTAGTCCTTAATCATTGTAAACTACTTCTTGCTTATTTCACTCAAATGTAATTATTGGTCCTCTTTGAACTCTTGGTCGTAAAAAGCTTGGGCCTCCGATGGTGTTTCAAAGGTAAGTCAGGTAAGGTTTCCCTTGTGAGTGATCTGTAGTCGCACAGGGTATAGAAGTCTGAAACGAATTCCCTTCTGGTAAAGGGCTGCTTTAATGTTCTTCAATGCCAGTTGTTTTTTAGAAAGTTGTGCGCTCAAATCTGGATAGAGCCTCAGGTTTTTTGTATTCTAGCCCATCAAAATGCCCATTCTTTATCCTGGTATCTATGAAAACACACCACAGTAGCTCTACGTGGCTTCCCATCCTTTGGTTTTGCGGCTAGCGTCCGGTGCGCTCTATCCAGATTGGGTGGAGACTCGAATACTTGGTTGCCCATCACTTCTATTAGTAACTTTGCAGCGAATACAATCATGTCCATATCAGTTTCGCTGCATTCAGGGACTCCCACTATCTGCAGGTTAGATCTGCGTGACTTGATTTTCCAGGTCGTCTAACTGCTCGAATAGTGTAGCATTAGCTGACTTCAGCTGAGAAATTTCAGCCTCTACTTTTGCTAGTGCTTCAAAGTTCTCGGCTGCTGTGTTTTCCACTGATGTAAGACGTTGCTCAAGCACAGTGTTTTTTGAAACACTTCTATAGATGTCCGAATAGAAGCGAGAGAAGATTGAATCAACACAGTCATGTCTTTTAAAAGATTTTTGCGTTGTTTTTCAGCAGCAAACAGGCTCATAACTCTTCCTTCTCTTGTGCTGCCGCAGCCATGTTAGCTAGCTTACTGCTCAGCGTACCTTTTTTTCAGTTCTTGTGGGTTTTGATGTGTATTGGGCATCCTACAAATAAAATCTCGGCAGGTAGACTAACTTTTATGTTGTTGCTGTCCCACATAAAGTGGCTTATGTGCTATTTCCTATACCAGTTGGACCAGTTTCATGTAAAACAATATTTGAATGGACTGGTATAGACACAACTGAAAACAGCGTTGTAGGCTAAATTTTTTTATGTACCCTATCACATGACCGAGACTGGGGTTTTTTTGGGGTTTTTTTTTCTAAATATAAGTTCTTTCAGACTCAATAAAATGATAAATGATAAAAATGATAACCAATAAAATATTTTTATTCTGTTTTTCCAATTGTCTCTCGGACCAATACCGGTCCGTGGCCCGGTGGTTGGTGACCTCTGTTCTATATCAACAATAATCACACACATGCTCATTTTTGGCCCGTTTGTCTGCAGTGAATACTGGGTTTTAATTGAAAACTATTTATTTGGTGTGTAAAACTACTTCAATACAACGAAGGAACCATATTAAAAGCAACAAAAGCATCATTTTCACTTCAACAAATTCATTTTCACTGGATGTTGATTTGTAGATGGCCATTCAATTACATCAGTTCTGGAATTTTGAGTTCAATGATATTCAATCATAATGACATTCACATGCATATTCAAGTTATGTGCTCTTTTTTGGAAAACAAAATTATAGGAAAATTGTGCATTCAATGTATTTTTTTAAATTAATACTACTAAAGAGCACCAAAATAATTGAATAAACGTACCAAATGTGCATGAAAGGTAATGTGCATTATGGTTAAATGTCTGTGTCTAGTTGATGTTTCATAATCATACAGTCACCACTTCAAGCTCTAAAATCTTGACGTGTTCCCCACATAATCCTTAAAGCTCATTTTCTCATTTGCTAACATTTTCCTGGACTCTGCCCTTTGTGAACCAGTTACAATGTGTCTTGAACACAGAGTTAATCTAAGCTCCAGAGATTTATCCCTGCTCTCATCCGCCCAAAACTGTCATTATCCCGCTGACACAGGGGAAGAGGAAAAGCAGATAAGTCATGTCATCAGTTATGGCCACATTGAGTATGGATGAAGCACTTTTCACTGTAGATAGTGTGGCTGGGTATGACTGTCACCTCAGTAGACCTCTGTGGCGCTGAGATAAATGCATAGAAAAATATTTTCAATTCAGTTTTATTTATATAGCGCTTTTTACAACCAGGTTGTCACAAAGCAGCTTTACAAAGACCAGGTCCAAGCCCCTAGTGAGTAAGCCAAAGGCGACAGAGGCGAGGAAAAACTCCCTCAGCTGGAGGAAGAAACCT
>JBBJLS010071124.1:0-11339 GCA_037577275.1 Bryconaethiops microstoma | reverse complement strand
AATTTTTATTTTTCTAACTCTTACTCTTACTGTGTGCATCTGCGGGCTAGCCCCAAACGACATCTCGTTGTACTGACTCAATAACAATAAAGCATCTATCTATCCATCCATCCATCCATCCATCCATCCATTTCACTCTAAGCGGACATATGCCAGTGGCATATTCTTATTATATCGTCATAAGTAGCCAAAACAGCTCCGTGTTATAAAATCGTCCTATTCCAGTGGCATATTCCACTCTAAGTATCACTGCTCCGACCTCGTCCGGACAGCAAAGAGAAGAAGGAGGCACAGGCGCAGACTTCCATGAAGGAGATTTATTTACAATAAGGAATAAACACAAAAAAACAGAAGCAGGCAAGGGGGCCAAAACCAGATGAATTGAAACAAGACGGATGGAGGTGGAGGACACAGACCAGGGTAAGGTGAGGGTATGTTCCCATAACTGAAACTAAGGACTAAACCATAAATACTAAAGTGATAGAACAATGAACCAATGAGCAGACAGGCGTAACCAGGGAAACTTTCGGCCGGTTGTGAGAGGAGGAGGCCAGTTCATGGTTCCACAGCGACCTCTAGCGGTCACAAACAGGTATCGTGTCACTAATAAGTTATATGTCACTGGCATTCCACCTACAATCGGCATATACCAGTGGCATATTCTCATTATATAGGCACATGTAGACAAAATAGTTCAGTATTGTAAAACCATTGTATTACACTGGCATATCCCACTTGAAATCGGTATGTGCCACTGGTATATTCTTAGAAAATAGATCCGTATTATAAAATCACAATGTACTTAAAATGTGCTTAACCCTGCCTTAATTTACCCCTGAAAATACACCAAACCCCTCATTTTAATTAAGTGCCCATTAATTTGTGAACCGATTCCTTAATTTGACCTTAAAAGTGGATTTAAGGCATGAGTGTGAAACCCTTTTATCTTAAACACAGGACATTTATTCAGGAGGTTCTATTATTTAAGGGGCAAATTTGAAAAAGGGGAAAATTCAGTAGTTTTACCCCTTAATTATCCGTAATCTGTGCACTTTCCTCTTTATTTTCCTTAATTTCCTAGAAATTAAGGTCAAAATTAAGGTGTTTGGTTTCGTAGTGTATATATTTGTATGTAGCCAAAATAACTCCGTGTTATAAAATCGTAATATTCCAGTGGCATATTTCACTTTAAATCGGCATGTCAGTGGCATATTCTACTCTAAAATCGGCATATGCCAGTGGCATATTCTCATATCGTCATATTTAACCAAAATAGGTCCGAATTATAACATCATCGCATATCCACTTTGAATCGGCAAATGCCAGTGACATATTCTGATTTTATATTGTCATATAGTTCCTTATTATATATTCCGTACTATAGTAAAATAATAAAATCGTCGTATTTCAGTGGCATATTCCACTTTCAATCGGCATATGCCACTGACAGATAACAGCAACTTTGGTACCGCAATTGGCAGGTAAAACGTAATTTCCGGTGCTGCCAGTGGCAGCAAAACGTAACATCACAGGACGGTAAATGTTTCTATCCCTTCTCATTACATAGCATCCTTCTGTCAGGTCTTCCCCTTTCTCCCAGATGAGGGCAGACCTGACAGAATTCCATATTCTCGTCTTTATTTCTAAACATAAATCAGAAGGCAAGAGGGCCCAAACAAACTTGGGGATGTGGAGGTAATTCCAAAGAACATTATTCTAGAAGTCTAGGTCTTTGTCCATGTTCTCTCTGGCAAACTTCAGTCTGGCCTTCAAGTTTCTCCTAGAGAGCAAAGGTTTCCTCCTTGCACACCTCCCATGCAAGTTAAAGAACTGTGTTTGCTATAAAACCAGTGTTTGTAGACACCCAAGCACTGGTTTTAAGGGCAAAAAAAGACTTATGCAAAACAATAGCTTCCAAATGCAGACTTGAACCAGTGATCTTCTGATTTAGAGGCTGGTGCTTCAGCATGAATGGGCTGATTAATTTTAATTAAACCACAACAAACAGTGACTTTTTTTTTAAAACTGACCTGAGCTTTCGTGCCTCTCTCTCAAACACACACATATGTCCTGTCGTTCTCCCCATATATTACAGAGGAGATTCGACAATTTTTTAAGTGAATACCCTGCCCCTGATCATCTGATTGATTAGCTGTGTACAAGCTCAACACACCAGATATTAACGTATGTTTTGACATTGGAATTTTGCCAAAATTCAATAACGGGTCCAAAGAGAATGTGGAATAAAAAAAGTGGGTGGAATAAAAATAATAACTACACTGCTAGGTGGTTAGTACGGTGTTGCTAGCTGATTGCTATATATAGGTACAGAGCAGTCCCATTTGCAAAGGTCTAGGCTGGAGAAATAGTGTGTGGCAAAATTTTATATCAGAACAGTTGCACATTTGGTGATGGCAAAAATGATTTAGCATAGAAGCAAGTCAAGCTAAATATACACATGAACAATTACATGGCTTCTTAATACTCAGCTAGAAAGGAAATACAAAAAAAGGAAAAACAAAAATACAAACAAAAACAAAAGTATGTAGTCATAAGCATATAATGAAAACATAAGATTCATTTAAAATATGAAATTGATAGGAAAGTTTTGGGACACCATAATAAAATTATATATGCAAACTCCCTCTCTGTACCTATATATATCCAAGTTCCTGAGGGTACAGTCTCCTGACAAGGCCATCTGTCCAAGTTAATCTGAGGGAAAGGGTGTGTGTGCATGCGAATGAGAACATGAATGTGTGTAAGGGGGAGAAGGGGCAATGTTAAATTTGGCAGTACCACTGATCTCCGCATGCCAGGTCAGGTCCTGTCTGTGCCTCCCTTTCCTCATTTCTGTTCATTCGTTCCTCTCCTCACAATACTTTCTATTCCTCTGACATGCAGTAGCTCAGTCCCATAATTTCTCTCTCTCCTTTACTCATCCAGTCACACTTCTTGTCTCCAAACAACCAGCAGGAACTTGCCTACCCCTGTCATTTATCTTTCAGAGAAGCAGATATATATTTCCAGATAAACAAAGGAAAGAAAGAAGAGCCAAGGAGAATAGGAAGTGGTAAGAAGAAGAGTCTAACACTTCATACAGGATAACAGTGTCTATAGTTTACAACTACAGCAGCTGAAACTCTTGGTTCTCAGAGGTAAGAACAACTGACTGAGGAATAAGCACACACACCCTTTCCCTAAGTGTAATTTGAACAGATGTCAGCAACAGACACACAAGAATAAACAGCTTACTTTTTACTCTGTCATATTTTCTCAAGCACTATTTTAAGCATTTCTTGATGTGTTCCTGAATATGTTAGATTTTAAAAGAAAGTAAGAACTTTGCACGCGTAAAGATAAATTAAGTCATGTTTCACACGGTTACTACAAAACTGGATGTTACATGAGGACCATATACAGCTAACAGAGAAATTTACTGTTCATTGAGTGCATGATTAATTACGCTTCCACTGACTAACAATGCTGCATTTTACTTTGGAAAAACATTCAGTTATTGCTGAATGATTCCACAGACTGAGACTGCAGTTATCAATATCCAAACATTCCACTATAGTGTTTGAATGTATTCAATCACTAGTGTAACATATTACAGTTATTTTACAAGTAGAGCTTATGATTTTATAACTGACTTTTGTGGACCAGCATCATGTTTCATCATGTATGAGCATCATGTTTCATGGCTAAATTTGGAAATCTGTGCCTCTGTGTGATAAAGATGACGTCACTACAGTGCATACAGCAATCAAGTTGTGGTTTGTGTAAATCCAACACAGAGATGTGCAGAATGACTGTATACAGAATGCACTAAATACTTTTTTCAGGGGTTTAATCAGGATGTTTTTAAAATACATTTAGAATCTTGATAAATGATACATTTCCTTTATGCATGTACAAGAATGCACACATGCTCACTTTCACTTTAATAATGATGAGTTTAAAAAACGGATTGCTTGAAAATACTAGGTAGTTAATCCATAATTTGCCTATTACATTGCGTTTTAAACCGATACAATTATTTTAGTTAAGGGCTATTTGTGTGAACTTTATTTAGAAAAAGCTACAATTAAAATATTTATTTTAAATGAAACATTTTCAGAATTCTCTGAAACAGATTTGAATGATTTGCACAAAATACAGAGATTAAACTGATAATCTTAATTCATTGCCTATATGATGCTATTGTTGATCAATGTTTAGATATGCTATATTTCAAAAATGTCAGGAGTCACTTGGCCAATAACTGTCATGAGTGTATTTCTCAAAAGCTTTGTAATGGTAATTACTTGTTTAGCCTGATTTTGAGAATATATGTTAATTAACAGGTGTTTACCAAAATCTGAAAACTACATAAACTTTAATTATATAAACTTACTTATAATTTTACATCTAATAACATATTCATTGTTCCCAAAGGGCTGCTTATCTGAATGCAGAAAAGTGAAAGACTTCATATATAACAACAACAACAAAAACAATCAAATAATAATAATAATAATAATAATAATAATTTTCAGCCATCCTTTACCATAATTGATGATAAAAGGTGCCAGATCAAATCTATGCTGTGAGCAGTTTTTTTTTTTTAACAAACTGTTTTCTGGCCATGAAACCAATGCTCTGGGTGTCTCCAAACACTCAAACATTTTTTGTTGCAACCACACAATCTAGTTATTATTCTTTTTATATAATTAATTTGGCGCCTGCTCTCCTCCTACAGTTTTTGAAATATTGGCATTGTTCTAATGCCAAAAAGTTCGTTAAGATCCATGTTTTGACAGTTTATGCTGCCTTTTCGAAAAATGCTACCATAGTGCAAATCGACAGCCGAGTCTATCAATTCATGCTATCCTATCCAGAAATACTACCTTGAAGTTCATAAGTCAGTTTCTAACACTGATAATGATGAAAAGTAGGAAAAATATATATATAATTGGAGAAAAATATATTGTATTTAAAAATATTTCATAAGCAGTCTATCGATTCATGCTACCTTGTCGAAAAATGCCATGCTTATACAGCTACCAGGGTACTGTGTAAACTTATACAGTTTATACAGTCAGTTTGTGATGAGAATGATGAGAAATAGGCAAATAATATGCATAGACAAAAATATATTGTATTTAAAAAATATATTTTATAAGTAGTCTATCAATTCATGCTACCCTCTCGAAACACGCCATGCTTATACAGCTACCAGTGTCCCAAACTAGCAGAGACTTATGGGCGTGGCACTGAATCCCAAGACTGTGGAACTGTGCAGAAGGACATGGTAGCACATCGCAATGGGTAGAATGTTTCGACAGAACACCGGTGTAGTGCACATATAGTCAGTTTTGATTGCTTGATTAGGGGCTGAGTATTGATCATTTAAAAGGTACATTTTTATTTGTCCAAGTCCCCCCCTGTAATGCATGGGGAGGCAAAGCGGAGGGGTCAGTCACCTTCAAAGTGTGTAGCAGAGAGAGGGAGTCTGTGACACCATGTCTAAACACTAAAGCTCAGGTCAGTTGAGAAAAAAAAAGACATGTAACAGTTTGTTGTGGTTCAATGGACCCCTGCCTCCCGTTGGTGATACACAACACAACGTGCCCCTTCATGATTCAGTAGTAAACAGAGCAGACAGGCAGAAGAGTGTCAGGAAATATGCTGTTGTAAAAAGACACAACATGGAGGGTCCTACCTTCAGTACACCACCACTGGGTTCCTGAGCAAGACCCTTAACCCCAAGTTGCTCCAGGGAGACTGTCCCCTGTAGTTAGGGAATGGAAGTCGCTTTGGATAAAAGCATCTGATAAAAAAAATGTAAATGTGGGGGGACTAAAGTCTTTTTTACCAGTTTTGTGCATAAAACCAATGTTTGGGTGTCTCCAAACACTGGTTTTATTACAACCATGCCATGGTTTATTAAGAATAATCTTGAATGGAATAATCTTGAATGGTTGTTTCGGCACTTTTACTAAGCCAAGCTGCTAGCCAGGTCAGTTAGCTGTTTTGGTTTAAAATATGTATGACAGGTTATTAGGGCAGTGAATTTGAGCTGTACGGAGATTTTTCTCTGGTTCTCTGAGCTGTTTGTCTATGTGCACGTGTGTAGTGCCACCACACCCTCCATTTTCATCTGTGCACTGTGGGAGGAAATTTGTTCATTTTTGAGCTTTTAATCGACTAACCCCCAGAAAATGACACGCCAAGGCATCAAACGTGCCCCACGGCTAAATATACACTTATTTTGAGCTTCTGTATGTTCCATGTATTGACAGGGTAATCTTCATACACTATAGGGACAGAAGTATTGGGACACCTAACTATTATACCAACAGGGACTTTAATGACATTGCATTCAAATACACTACCTTTAATATGGAGTTCGTCCCCCGTTTGCAGCTCTTCCAGTCTTCTTGAAAGTTTTTGCAGAGTTTCTGTGGGAATTCAAGCCCAATCATTCTGTTGAGCATTTATGAGGCAGGCACTGATGTTGGATAAGAAGGCCTGGCTTGCAATCTCCGTTCCATTTAATCCCAAATGTGTTGGGTGTGGGCCAGTCTAGTTCTTCCACACTGAACTCCTCTAGCCATATGGACCTTGCTTTATGCACTGGAAATGAAAAGGGCATTTCAAAACTCCAGAAAGTGTGAAGCATGGCATTGTCTAAGCTGTCTCGGTATGCTGAAGCATTAAGATTGCCCTTCACTGAAAATAAGGAAAACCCTGAAAAACAAGTCCCAATACTTTTGTCCATATAGTGTACGTCACAGGGAGGTATGTTTCGTGTTTGTATGTTGAGATCTCAAACTTCTAAAAAAAAATCATGAAATTTATGGTCAGAACTTTAAAAAGTCCAAATAAAAAAAAATTAAAAAAACAGAAAACATATGCTGTGAGAAGCTCATTCACGTGTGGAATTGGGGTGTGTGTTTGTAAGTGCAGTGCAGGGCTGTGCAGCAAGAAGGGGCGGGTACTCAAAGTTAAAAAGGGACACATACAGGCTGAATAACAACAACCCACATTCATCAAGAATCTAATATGGAATCGCATCATACTATATCACTGTCAACGTAGCCAGCGTTTTACCTGATGGGGCACAATGTTGCTGCTGCTCCAATATCGTAATTATAATAAACCGTAATTATGTGGATATGCATATTAGATAGTTATTAGTGAAATATAAGCTCTACAGAAAGGCAGGAAAAGCCCTGTAACTTATTTTAAAATGAAATATGTTCCCTAAAATGGTGGACAGTTACAAACCCATGACACCCTTACCCAGTTAGCTAGCGGCTAATGACCACTACCACTTGTGGTAAAAAGGACAGGTAATGTTTTGTCGTGCTGTTGCACAGTGCACACACAGCATGCTCATTTGTTTCAATTCGTCAGTCGCCACAAGACAACTTAACAACGTGTACATAACCTAATTATCCTGTGTGCTATAGACTATAGTGTATGCTGTACACCTGTTGCATCAGTCTGCGTCTTCCAATTAATTTGTGTTTCCCCTACAGCTCCGCACCACCCAGCCGGCAAAAAAAGCGCATGCTCATTGCGAGGTCGTTCCCGGCTTGTAAACAGCGCGCTCTGCCGTCAAGGGTGAGCATTGGTTAATGGTCATCGTGTGACTTATGCAAGCCAGAGCCTTTTATTTAGCAAAATTGTGATTAATAGTTAAATGTTATTGTTGAGGGGCACAGGCGGGACTCCACACCCTCCCTCCCTGTGCCTGGTGCAGTGTGTGCAGGAGATGTGTGTGTGTGAGGATGGTGTGTAAGGGAGGGACCCTGCAAAGCGTGCTCCATCCCCCTTTTCAGTGTGCACAGGTCAATTATGAAAAGAAAGGCGAGTCTCTGTTTGTTGTGGTGTGTGAATGCTTGCTTTGGCATTGTTATTTAGCCAAGATGCTTCCCAGCTTTATTAGGTGATTTGATACTGCATCTTCACTTTTCTGGGTGAAGAATGTGTCTGTAGAACAGTGATAGCATGGTAGTGTGACAGGTTAACTTAGTCAGAGAGTTTTATGCTGAACAGAGATTTGTCTCTGATTCGCTTGTGCTGTTTGTATCCACACGGACAGTGCCATTTGGGTTGATAGTGGAGGCTTCATATGTCACAGGAAGCTTTGTTTCAAAATTATAGAACAAAAGATCTAAAACTTCAAAGAAATCCCCAAATTTAGAGTTTTATAGCCCAAATGTGTGTGTGTGTGTGGTGTGTGAGTCTGTATATGTTTGTGTGTGAGGGTGGAGCTGTATGTAAGCAGTGCTTTGACTTTTTTATACAGCACAGACATAAACTGTAAATACATAATCTCTGCTATGGGCAGACTTGCTTGTGATTGTAAATATTTGTACATCGCTCTATTTTATTGTAATACTAAAGTGCGTGTAATCTGAAGTTTTCCAAAAGTTTTAATAAGTTTGTTGTGAAATTTTAATGGATTTTTTGATTGTGTGTGTGGCGGGGGGGGGGGACGACGACACTATTTGTGTCCAAATAGTTATTATAAAATGACTTGTCC
This sequence comes from Bryconaethiops microstoma, assembly GCA_037577275.1. Lineage (NCBI taxonomy): Eukaryota > Metazoa > Chordata > Actinopteri > Characiformes > Alestidae > Bryconaethiops > Bryconaethiops microstoma. The sequence continues at coordinate 2,803 of JBBJLS010071124.1, read as the reverse complement.
ATTACTCATCCAGCCTTCATAATGTGCGTAGCAGAAAGAGTGTCTTGGAATATTGAGATATCATGGCTATGGTGGCCAGAAAGCACCAAAATGTGGAGCAGCAAATCTATCTTTGGGACTCTAACCCTTAACTGAATTAGGCCAGTTATAAAAGGAGAGTTTAAAAAAAAAAGATGTGCGTCACTGTCTGTTGTGGTTTAATTAAAAATAATTAACCCATGAATGCTTGTTTTAGCACTGCTCTTTAGTTATTTTAACTAAATGTGTCTGAAAGACAATAAAGTGTGGTAGTGTGACAGGTTAACAGCAGCAAGCACGTTTTGTGCTGAACAGAGATTTTTCTGTGGTCCTCTGAGCTGTTCTCCACACATGTGCGTAGTGCCCTGGTGCCCCCCATGTTTTTTTACCAATGTACAAAATGTTACCAATATTTATTACCAATGTACAAAATGTACAACACAACTTTAACATTTTTAGGGTTATTTTTAATTAAATTGCAAAAAACTTGACATTATTTTAGAAAAATGGTGAAAATGCACATGGACAAACAGTGTATCTCACTCTCTCTCTCTCACTCACACACAGTTACAGTTACACACGCAGCCACACACACACACACACACACACACACCGTTTTACTGTTTGAACATTTGAACCTTGGTCTAAGTAGAATATAGTGAAGAGCTTAGTCATGACTAGAGACACTATTTAAGTGCCAAACTACCTCATGCAGGTTCAGAAAGCATAATCCTTCAGTTGTGGTGAGATGTCACAAAATGTTTCACAAAGTCATCCATGTTGAGAGCACATGTCCTTCTTGACTTAAAACTAAGAGTTCCAAGATGACTTAACCATTTATCAGCCATTGTTGTCCAGCCAGGTGTTGTGCTGACCAGAGTAACAACAGCAATCTTGCAAAGTCTGAATATCTCTTGGAAAACCTCTTTGTAAGGTTCAAGAAACACAATAAAATCAAGCAAAGTAGATGGTCTGTCTAATTCACTTTTCACTTTCCTGTGAAGAAGTCGTCGCTTGGTTTGAGGTCACTGAGGTCTGACTGAAAGGTCTGTGCAAAGGCAAACAGAGACTCCTCATTTAAGAAAGTTGCACTCTTTGGGTTCAGAGACTGCACGATCTCTCAACTTTTCTTTGAAAAATGCCTCTTCAGCTCAGCTAAGAGACAATCAATCTCCTGATAAAAAAGGGATCTGGGGAAGTCCTCATCATCACAGTTTCTCTGTCCTACAGTGCTCAACACCAGTGAGTCAAGAAATCTTGAGTTTATTCTAGGATGTCTTTTAGAGTATGTTTGTACACCTATTTTGCACTGCTCAGCAAGCTCCTCAATCTCTTTCCAGTTCACCAAAGTAATTCTCTGTTCTGTAGCCGTGGAAAGTGTCTCTACGGGTACCTACTAGATCCACAGCCCTTGCTAGATCAAGAGTGCTAGACTGGAGCATGTCAGAAAGACATTTGGCATCACCAAGCTCTTTACAAAAGGTAACCAAAAGCCCTATGAACTGTAAATCTATCTGAGAAAAAAGGCTCCTTGCCTCCACTGATCTTTCTCCACGTCTTTCAAGTGCAAGATCCTACAACAGTCTGAGAATTGCTGGAAGTCTGTCTCTCAGATTATGGCATGCTGTGTATCTGCATTCTCACCTTGTGTCTGTAAGTGCTTGTAGCTCCCTGGGCTGCTGCAATGGATACAGCTCTTTCTGAACTGCAAGTCACTTCAGATGCACATAGGAGCCAGACACAAAGTTATACAGCTACTGCAGAAGTGCAAAAAAGTAAAAAACCTCAGGCACTGCTTTTGTAGCATCAACAAGAACTAAATTCAAACAATGCGCATTACAGTGAACGTAAAGTGCAAATCTGGCATCGCTTTGAATTCTTGCAGATACTCCAGAATGTTTCTCACTCATGACGGGTGCACCATCGTACACTTGTCGCACAAGGTTATTTCTGTAGTCCAGACCATGTCTCTAGACAATTGACAATCATTTCACTGAGACCTGCTGCATCAAGGCTTTCAGCTGCCTGGAAACATAGGAAGCTTTCATGGATAGCACCATTGTAATAATACCGTACGACCAAAGACATTTGTTCCTTTTTTTTGCAAGTCCTTTGTTTCATCTGCAATCACACTGAACACTTAATTTTCTTTCACTTCTTTTATGATTTCACTCTGTACCATCTCAGCTAAGCCCTGAAGAATTTCATTTTGGATTTGTTGACTTGTGTACGTAGCATTCCCACATGCATCCAGCCTTTTTTCAATAAAATGGTCATGCTTTGCTATCTCATCTAGTGTGGCCAAAATATTCCCCTTATTCTGAGGACTCTCGATGGCCCCTCTGTGCTATATTTTGTGTTGCAGTCAAAAGAAGCACATTTGCTATTGTTTTCACATAATGTTGATTTCCTTCAACATTTTTTTTGTCGGTTCATGTTCAAAGAGTTTAACATGATTATTTTTACACTGATTCCATGCATATATTGCACTGACATGCCTGAGTGGTCTTTAAAACGTCACTTCCTGAGTGGTCTTTAAAACATCACTTCCTGTTTTGCAGCCTTGCTCCTCAGCGTGCTCCTAGCGTGTTTGTACTTCTGTTTTAGCCGCTAATTGTAACTTATAGTGAGTGAACTTAACGTTTTGGATGATTATTAAACTGTTTCCATCGGTCTGCAACGTCACCGGCCCACTGACGAGAGACGACTGGTCCGATAAACGGTAAGTTTCAGTATGGAGTTTGGCGAGCACCTTCTCTGCACGGAGTGCGGCATGTTTAGTTCA
>JBBJLS010071123.1:0-11341 GCA_037577275.1 Bryconaethiops microstoma | reverse complement strand
CCAGTCAAGTTCTTCCACACTGAACTCCTCCAGCACGTCTTTATGGAGCTGCTTTGTGAGACACAGTCATGCTGGAATAGAAAAAGTTCTTCCACAAACTGGGTCCACAAAGCATGGCATCCAAAATGTCTTGGTCTGCTGAAGCATTAACATTGTCCTTCATTGGAAGTAAGAGTCCTAGCCCAAACTCTGAAAAACAGGACCCAATACTTTTATCCATATACTCTGAATTTTCGGAAGCTGGGTGTAAGAGTAGAATATTATTTGAGTGTTGTGGCATTATGTTGGGGAATTTAACCCTCCTGCCATAAGAGGAACACAAATATCAAAAATGCATGTTCATGCCATTGTAAGACCACCCATATAAACTGTGACATACTGCTTGGAGCTTTGTGCTTTTACTAAAACTAGTTCTGATTGTTTCCATAGACAACAACTGAGTAGTGACTCTGTGTGACATAATCAGTAACCAGCAAAAGTATCTCTGACAGCAGTAAGCTTGCTGGACACTCCCAGAAGGGATTAGGAGTGTTGTTTGGTGGAATTCTCCTTTAAAGATGAGCTACAGGGTGTCTATGTAACCATGTATTAGGTGTAGCGATGTTCTGTTAAACTAAGTACTGATTAAAAAAATGCTGTAATGTCTAAATACTCAAAACCACACAGTTATTAGTAAATTTGACTGCAGTGTCTGAATCTGTGCTTTCGTCGGTCCTTTTGTATCACACAGAGGCTAAAGGACACCACCCGAAATATTCCTGCAGTGCCTCTGTATTTCACTGCATGTAAAGTGGCCTCTTATAGTCACTCGTGAACACATCCCAGCACACAGTGTGAAGAATGTGAAATTCTTTCTCTGCATTTAACCCATTCACCAAGTGACGCTGGGGGCTGCCACCAACGAGGGGCGCCCGGGGAGCAGTGTGTGGGGACGGTACCTTACTCAAGGTTAAATGCAGAGGAAGAATTTCCTGCTGTTTGCACTGTGTGCTGTGTTCACGTATGACACAATGGTCACTTTACATATTCTGTTCTCACCAGGGTAGGATGATGAGGTCAGTAGATATCCAACGGGCTTTGATTATATTCAGAAACAGATAATCCAGCTGAATTTGCAGTAATATGCATTACATCTGCCTCAAGAATAAACGATATTTCATTTGTATGCCTGTCACAAGATTATCATGTGTGTATTAAGTGAAGAAGTGGCATTGAGTTTGGTTATACAACACTGCAAGCATGATGCTTGCAGGCGAGCGAGAAAAAGGCTGCTTATAAAACCATTCAAAAGGTTTCTGTATTAAACACTGCTAGGTAATGGCAGACACGACTGGAAGATCTTCACACTTTTCTGAATGTTTCAGGGAAACTGCTACTTGATTTTTTTTTTTTTGGATTGATTGGACACAAGTGGGCGCTCCCGGGTGAGTCCAAAATGAATTCATATGGCGCTTTTGTGCAAAACTGCATTTTGTAAACAGTTCATTGTTTTTGTACAGCAAAAAATATTTAAACACTGCTGTGATATTTGAAAACACTGTTCATCTCCAGGTACATGACATTCTAACAGTGACTTGTTGGAGAAAATTTACATTTTCGTCATTGTTAATCATTTATTCTTTTATTTTAATCATTTATTCTTTCATTTGTTCTTTACTTGCTTATTTTAGTAGACTATTGAGTTATGTGGAGTTACCTAATCACTAATGATTAAAGCATGAGTATGTGTTTGCGTGCCTTCTGTGTGTAGAAGACAGGGTTATGGTGGAAAGGGTCAGAGGTCTCTGTTCTGCCTGTTCACAATAAGTTCCTTCTGTTATGTCTAATTCTCTATACCTAGAGACAGGGTAACCTTGCCGGAATGTGTAGGAGACAGGAAGGAAAAACACAGGGCCTCAACCATATGTTGCTGTTCCTCTGTTCTGTCCCTCAGATTGACAGGCAGAACAGAGACCTCTGACCCTTTCCACCATAAACCTGTCTTCTACACACAGAAGGCACGCAAACATACTCATACTTTAATCATTAGTGATTAGGTAACTCCACATAACTCAATAATCTGCTAAAATAAGCAAGTAATGAACAACTGAAAGAATAAATGATTAAAATAAAAGAATAAATGATTAACAATGATGAAAATGTAAATTTTCTCCAACAAAACCTGGAACGCATACTCCAAGAAAACAACACCAGGAAGTTGTGTAATTGAATGAGAGGCCATTACTGGCCTAAAACAAAGGAAAGGTGCTATGATGGATGGGGACGTGGAATGGGCATGCCCTAAATCTGCACTTTAATAGGTTTGACTGACCTATCCCAACACTCAGCTCTTCTCACCTTCTCCTCCGCACTTTCTTGCTTCCACGGTCTGTGTGTCTCTGTCCCTCTCAGTAGACAACTTCAGAAGGGAGCTGTATAGAGCTGTGTCCCAGTAAAACTGTAGTTTCTGATGCCATCAGCCCCAGGGGCCTCAGTTGCTATGAGGCCCAGCTGTATGGTGTTCTACATCTGATTTTTAAACTGAGTCTGAAACTGCAGAGGTTCCCAACACTCTGGAAAACATCCTGTCAGATTTCTGTCCCCAAAAAGACCCCCTTGTCAACCCCCAGTGCCTCTGACTTCACACATTATGAAAGCACTGGAGAGGCTAATCTTAAAACATCTCTGTCTGCTGGTGGAGCCTTGCAGAAATTTTTAGATGACTCTGTCATTGTGGCCTGTATCAGGGATGTACAGTAGTGTGGTGGACAGCTTTGTGGAGGGGTGTGAGCTAAACCTTTTACAGCTTAACATCATGAAGTCAAAGGAACTCGTTGTGGATTTAGGAAACTGGCTCACCTTTGTGCTGGGGCAGTGGGGTGAATTCAACTCATGCCAACAGGCTGAACAAGCTGACCAAAAATGCTGGCTCTCCTGGGTGTTAAACTGGAGACCTTGGCGGAGATGTCTGAGAGGAGACTGCTGAAGAAGCTTCTATGCATCATGAACAACTCCCCACCACCCTATGCATGCATCCTTGATAGAACGTTGGAGCACACACAGCAAAAGACTCATTGTCTCTAAATGCACAATTGAACATCACAGGAAATCCTTTCTACTTATGGCAATAAGATCGTATAGCTCCTCCCTGTTCTGTAGGTGATGTTTTCAGTCTTTGTCATTCTGTTCCAAGTAGAATATAACTCAACTGTTTACTCTGTGAACTGACTGAATGTTATTGAATGTTAATCTTCTCCCCTCATCATCTATATCTATAGTTTTTATTGCATGAATACTGAGTCACTGACCTGCTGGTACAGCACACTAAATCTTATACACAGCAATGTCAGTGTTAGTTATTTCGTTACAATAACGTTCTTGTTGTTGCACTATTGTTATTGTCTATTTTTTTATTTCTATTGTCTTCACTCACATGTGTATCAGAACAGCTGGTACACATGTTTACGACTGTCAGGCCCTGCTTAAGAAATAAACAAGAAATTTATTTCAGTTAAGAAATAAAGAAGAAACTTCTCTCAAAGATGGACTCCACAACCTTGGCTTTCCACTGGGAGGGTGAACATGCTGGACTGTGTTTACACAAACATCACCGGTGTGTACTGTGCTGAACCCTGCTGCCACCTGGGCAGCTCAGACTTTGGCATCTCAGTAATACTTATACCAGCATACAGACTGCTTTTCAGATGTGTCAAACCCATTTTGAAGCAGACAATGATTTCGCACCCATGGGGCCATCTCTGGGCTGCCTTGAGTGCACTGACTGTCATATTTAGGGAGGCTGCAACCAACTACGGCTCTGCCAACTTAGAGGAGTACACAACATTAATGACTGGCTACGTCAGCAGGGGCATTGAGGATGTTACTGTCTCAGAGACCGTCACCATATGCCCCAACCCAAAGCCGTGGATGATTGTGGATGTGTGTGCTGCTGAGAACATGAGACAACACCCTCAGATCACATGAAAAGGCTACCCTGAGAAAAGCAAGGACCAGCCTTTTCTGGGCCATCAGAGTAGTAATGTGCTGTGAGACAAGGGGTCAGAGCACCCTCACAGGCCTGCATGACTGAACACATGGCTCCTCCCTTTACAAGAGCCAGGTGAGCTGCATTAAGGGGGAGCCAGGACTCTTTAAAACTTTAAAACTCTCCAGTAGAGTAGAGAGAAAAAGGAAAAGACTGACATTAGAAAAGGCTGAAGGAGAGGAAAGATCAGAAACAGGAGAGACAGAGTAGGTAGTGAGGAGAGCCCATGCTGCGTTTCAGCTGGAAGCCAATCCATGTTCCCGAGGCCAATCCATGACCACTTCTGGAATACTCTGGAGGCCAGGGCATCCAGGCCATCACCAACTACATGGCATGCCCTCCTTCCACATGTGCTGAATCACTTCTACACATGGTTTGAAGCACAAAATGACCCTGCCCCCCAACAGCCAGGTGCTCTGTCTGACCATGGCTGATGTGAGGAAAACTCCGCTTACAGTAAATCTACAGAAGGCCGCCAGACAACATCCTAGTCTGTGTGCGGACCAGCTGGCGGAAGTTCTCCCAGACATCTTCAGTATCTCTCTGAGCACCACCGTAATTTCAGTGTGCTTTAAAGCCACCACCATAGTCCCATCGGTCCTTGCGTGAATGTATATTGTCCCACCCATCATCTTGTAGTGTTTTAAGAGGCTTGTCAAGAGGCACACAAAATCACCGCTGCTCCACTCACTGGATCCCCGGCATAACACTCCAACTGCTCAATGGATGACGGGCACACTTCATACGGCCGACAAAGATCACACTTAAATGAGTACTATTGTTGTTTAAAGACTTTTATGTTGAGTACTTTTGTTGTTTTATAGTTTCATATTCAACATCACTGGTCCTGAGCACCTCCCTTTATTACTGGATCCTGGACTTCCTGACTGGGAGACCTCAGCCAGTCAGGACCAGGAGCAGCATCTCAAGCACCACAACACTGAGCACAGGGGATGCCCAGGGCAGTGTGCTCAGCCCCCCTGCTGATGACCCACGACTGTGTGGCAACGCACAGCTCAAACCACATCATCAAGTTTGCTGATGATATGACCATGGTGGGTTTGATTAATGGGAACAGCAAGGTGGCATACAGAGAGGAGGTGCAACGCCTAATGGGCTGGTGCAGAGCCAACTGCCTGAATGTGGACAAAACAAAAGTTGACTTCAGGAGGGCACAGCTTGATCATTCTCCGCTAAATATCAATGGCTCCACAGTGGAGATCATACAGAGCATTATATTGTATTCTTTCAAACTAGTAATATAGCTATTGACTGCAGTAAATGTTGCCTTGTCCTGTTGTTTTTCTACTCTTGTGTATTTTTGCACTTTTTTTTTTCTCTTTGTAGTCTGCTTTTTGTCCTGTGTCTTGCACTTGTGTAGTCTCGTGGCAGTGCAGAAAACAGAATCATGATGCATCTAAGAATTTCTTGCTTTTCCAGTTTTTTCAAGTAGTGGTTTAATGTAAGGTGATTTAAAAATACAGCACTGGAAAAAAAGAGAAGAGCAGTGGTTCTCAGATGAAAAGAAGGCATCCTCTCATGCTGCAGTTAAGAGGAGAGAGAGTGGAGAGTGCTGTCCGATCACATTAACCTTGCCTGAGTCCTGGAGAGTGCTTTTGAAACACTCAGAGGCCTATGTTTATTTGTGTATGTGCATGTGTGTGTGTGTGTGGGGATGTTTTAACATGGCAATGCACCGCTGTCTTTGCCATTCCACCTGCAGTCAGAAACATGCAGTCACATATTACTGCAGACCTCTCTTGCTTCCTTATCCTTCTCATTCTTTTTGTGCACTGCAGCAGACCACCTCTACATCATCTCTTCTGATACCAATCCCATTATCAGTTATGCTTATCCGTCTCTGCATCATTTCTTTATTGATTCCCTTATGAATTTTTGATGAGTTTTCTGTGTAGAAAAGGGCCTATATACGTTAATGTTTTTATTATCTTTGAGTCTAAACATAGGGTAGAAAGTCTGTTTGATAACGTTTGAACATTTTACAATGAAATACAATGCTCTTTTTTTAAAAGGTTGTAACTTTAAAATAAACTAAATGTAAAGTGACCTTTCTGTCATACGTAAACACACCACAGCACACAGTGTGAACAGCACAAAATTCTTCCTCTGCATTTAGTCCATTCACCAAGTGAAGCAGCGGGCAGAAAGATTTAAAGCCACGGCGCAGGACCACCTTAACCACTAGGCCACCAGCTGCCCTAAAGTGATCATTTGCAAAAATAGATCTCAGATTTCATTAACGTTTATAAATAATGTTTTATCATGTATTCTTGGCAATATCAAGCAAATTGCAGATGTTTTGTTTTATTTAAGTAAAAATAACTCTAATACAAGTAACTTACAAATCAGTATAAAACAAAACATGCCCCAAAGAAGATAACATCACCGACTCTTCAGTTACGCCAAAATTCCTTTCCCATGCCAGCATCAACCTCTCATCCAACTCACTATACACCTTAGCTTTACTTTTGCCACTTCTCTCTTTACCATTCAGTTCATCTCCTTATACTCCTGTCTACTATCTTTATCTCTCCGACTATCCCACTTCTTCCTCACCTTCCTCTGGATACTGTCCTGTACTTCTTCATTCCATCCACAAGGTTTCCTTGTCCTCTTTTCTAGCAAGTTTCTAGCTGTCTTCCTTACTTCCACAGAAGCCACCCAGCTATCTGGCAACTCTTCACTGCCACCCAATGCCTGACCTAACTCCTCCTTGAGCTCCACCTTACAGTCCTCCTTCTTCAACCTCTGGCACTTGATCCTTGGCTCTGCCTTCATTGTCCTCCTCTTTTTGACCTCCAGAGTCATCCTACAGACCACCATCCTATGCGGTCTAGCTACGTTCTCTCCATTCACAACGTTGCAGTCTCCAATCTCCTTCAGACTCACTCTCCTACATAGGATATAATTCATCTACGTGCATCTTCCTCCACTCTTATACACCACCCTATGCTACTCCTTCTCCTTAATACATGTTCATCACATCCTCTTTGCTAAATCCACTACCAGCTGACCTTTTGTATTCCTCTCCTTGACACCATACCTACCTATCACCTCTTCATCACCGCTGTTCCCTTTATCAACATGTCCATTAAAGTCTGCTCCAATCACAATTCTCTCCCTTGGGTGCACTCTCCACTACTTCATCCAACACACTCCAGAACACTTCTTTGTCTTCCATCTCACACCAAACCTATGGGGCATATGCATTAACAACATTCAGCATCATACCTTCAACTTCACACCTCCAGGACACTCCTAACATACTATTCCTTCACGGCAACACCTACCCTATTTCTCCTCCAATCCACACGATGACAGAACTATTTGAAATATCTGCCAGTACACCTGGCCTTACTTCCCTTCTACCTGGTCTCCTGCATGCAGAATACATCAACTTTCCTTCTCTCCAACATAAAAGCTAGCTCTCTCCCTTTACCTGTCACATGGCCAACATTTACTTCTACTCTCCTAATTTTCCTCCTCTACTCCTGCTTCCTCCTTCACCTTTTTATTCTTTTTTTGGTCCGATTTCCACTAGCATCCTGTCGGTACTGGTGGCAGTCATTTTCTGGTTGCTTTGAGATGTTGGGAGGGTTGTCAACCGATATTACTGTCTTAGAAAAGACATTTATCACCATAAGTACAGTACAGCACAACTACAAACGCCTAGATTATTATGCAAAAGAGTGTGTGTATGTGTCTGTGTGTGTCTCTGTTTGTGGTTGTGTTTGCATGTTACAATCAATAAAGGCTGATTCCTATTTCTTTGTTTTGAATTATTCAATTCAATTTTATTTATATAGCGCTTTTTACAACCAAGTTGTCACAAAGCAGCTTTACAAAGTCCAGGTCCGAGCCCCTAGTGAGTAAGCCAGAGGCGAGAAAATACTCCCTCAGCTGGAGGAAGAAACCTCGAGAGGAACCACGACTCAAAAGGGGAACCCGTCCTCCTCAGGTTGACCTTGGGAGAAAGGAACGAGATGGGGATAAAGGATCTTTATGGGGATAAATAACATGAGAAGGCCTTCATGAACAGGATTATTGACAGATTTACTGCTAACAGAGTTGGTATCACTAAGTGTCCATAAAGGTAAATTTTGTTGGAACAGTAACAGAGTCTGTAGTCCATAAACAACAGGATCAGGAGCAACAATCTCCGCCGGAGCTTTAAACAGCAGTTGCCCCTACTTGGGGTATGGCACGAGTGGGGCCGAAACCAGTTGAGGACAATTTGGCACAAATGTGCAGCAGTTACCCTAGGAGAAAACTGAGAAAATAGTTTACAGAGGATTATTTATATCTGTGAGTAATGCAAGTTAAGACTCTAGCAAGGCGTATCTTGCTAAATCAGCCTAGCTAGAAAGGGCAGAACTGAAAGTTATGATGGGCATGAGAGCACCCTGAGACACCGGCGCACCTCCACCTCTACACCTTCCATCTGGCAGGAAAAATTAATTATAAAAAGCCTGACTAAAGTAGGTTTTCAGCCTGCATTTGAAAACTGAGACTGTTTCTTAGTCCCAAATGTTGTTTGGAATAGCATTCCAGAGCTGTATATGAGAACGCTCTCCCCCCTGCTGAAGCTTTCATAATTCTGGGGACAAGCAGTCAGCAGCTTGAGATCTGAGTGACCGCAGAGGTTCATAATAAGAGATAAGTTCACAGAGGTGTGAGGCTTTATATGTCATTAGTAGAATTTTGTTGTCAATACGAAATTTGATTGGAAGCCAATGAAGTCTTGATAATATTGGGCTAATGTGATCGAATTTCCTGTTTCTAGTGAGGACTCTGGCTGCTGCATTCAGAACTAGTTGAAGCTTATTTAGGTTTTTGTTGGAGCGGCCTGACAAGAGGCTGTTACAATAATCGAGCCTGGAAATAATAAAGGCGTTGACTAATTTTTCTGCATCAATGAGAGATACTGCACTTCTTAACTTAGCAATATTCCATAGATGAAGGAAAGCTAATTTAGTAACGGTACTTATATGTGCGTTGAATGAAAGATCAGTATCCATAATGACACTGACATTCTTAACAGTTAATGCTGGAGAGGCTGAGGAACCAGCAAGATCATTTATTAGACCTGACAGTTTGTTTCTAGCAGCTTTCAGACCTAAAAGAAGGACCTCCGTTTTATCTGCATTGTGACAGTCCAGTCTTTTATATCATTAATACAGTTGATCTTATTTAATCTAAGTTTGTCATAGGGATTGGCAGAGATATAAAGCTGTGTATCGTCTGCCTAGCAGTGGAAGCTAATCCCATGTTTCAGGATAATCATCCCTAATGGCAACATATACAAAGTAAATAAAAAGGTCCTAAAACAGAACCTTGTGGGACACCATATTTTACTCTGGTGGGTGCTGAGAATTCCCCGTTAACTCTTAGAAACTGATAGCGGTCAGCCAGGTATGATCTAAACCAGGATAAGCCTCGCAGTGATTCCAACAAGGTTTTCTAGTCTGTCTAGTAAAATAGCGTGGTCAATTGTGTCAAATGCCACACTAAGGTCAAGCTGAACCAACAAAGAGACTAGTCCTTTGTCAGCGGACAGTAAAAGATCATTTACTATCTTTACTAAGGCTGTTTCTGTGCTATAATGAGGCCAGAACCCAGAATGAAAATTTTCATAAATTCTTTTCTTAAATGTATAGTAACGAACATAACTGGTGGGCCATGATTTTCTCTAAAATCTTAGATAGAGATAAGTCGACAATTTGAGAGCTCGCATGGATCAGGGTGCAGTTTTTTAAACAAAGGTTTTAAAATGTAAAGGTTTTCGGTAGATAACCAATGTTAAGTGAGGCATTTAATACTGATAGGAGGGGCCTGATGATTAACAGTAGGCCTTCTTTAAGCAAGCTTGTAGGAATAAAGTTGAGCATACAGGTAGAGGATTTTGAAGAGAGAATTCAATGAGGGATGATAGGCAGGCTGAGTGTGCTGTGGTTAGTGCTTTGTTGTAGTCTCTAAGGCTCTCTTTCGAGGCGGAGTGGAAGTATTCCAAATTAGTCGATAGCCCTTTGCATGCTTTAAAGCCCGTGTTTGATCATTATACCAGGGAGCCAGCTTTTTCGGTGACTTTTTTACATCTTAGAAGTGCGACATAGTCTAGTGTAGATTGAAGAGAGTTCTCGAAGCATTCAGTTAGGTTATCTAGGTCTGCTGGACAAGATGGAGTACCAAATGAGGTTGATATTTCTGGAAGATTCTCAATAAAACTATGAGCTGTGGCAGACGCAATTGCACGATAAATACAAAAGCGAGGGGATGTGCTTACATTACAACTGAGATGAAGATCATATGTGATTAGGTAGTGATCTCAATCACTAATAACCAGAGCACTTTGAACAGGCTTCTCAGCTGGTGCTTCACTGAGGAGGGCAAACCTGTTTGACACGTGAACGGGAAGAGGAGAGTGGTGCTCGCGGAGAAGCGACTATGCTGCCGAATTACTCTGCGACTATGCTGCCGAATCGTCACTCTATTGCCCTTCTGCGGGGCTCTACAGCCGGAGTCGGGGGCGAGCTATCTTCCCCTAAGGCATCCGGACTGGCTAGCAACACACCTGACTTTCTTCTCATATCCCTAGATAAAATCCAGATGTGCTCCTCTAACTGTGAAACCTTCTCCGTCAGATACGTAACTAATGAACACTTTACACAAGTACACCTCTCGCTAGTGCTAGTGATGTAGATAGGGGCTGAACTAAACATGCCCTGCTCCGTGCAGAGGTGCTCACTCCGTGCAGAGGTGCTCACCGTCGTCTCTCGTCTGTGGGCTGATGACGTTGTTGACCGATGAAAAAAGGTTAATAATAGTTAAAAGCGTTATGAGAGTGAGGAATGTGGAGTGTGAGGAGTGTCGAGAGTGAAAAGCTAGGAATGTAGAGAGTGTGAAGAGTGTATAGAGTGAGTCAAAGTCAAAATCAAAGTCAAGTTTATTGTCATCTTAACTATACACAAGCTCAGGTTCCAAAGTGTACACAAACAAAATAATGTGGATAAAAAGTATAACATAAGGTAAGGATGAGATTTAAAGACTTTGTGTGTTCTTAAAAATTGTGCAAACAGTATGACAGAATAGACAATGTAACCAGTATACAGGCAATGTAATACAGTATATCGAGTGTGGAGAGTGAGGGGTGTGAGGAGTGTGAAGAGTGTGGAGAGTGTGAGAGGTATGAGGAGTGTGAGGAGTGTGAAGAGTGTGGAGAGTGAGGGGTGTGAGGAGTGTGAAGAGTGTGGAGAGTGTGAGAGGTATGAGGAGTGTGAAGAGTGTGGAGAGTGAGGG
>JBBJLS010071122.1:0-11341 GCA_037577275.1 Bryconaethiops microstoma | reverse complement strand
GAAAGAAAGGAAGAAAGAAAGAAAATGAGACAAGACAGACATAGTGAAGGGGGAGAAAGAAAGAAAGAAAGAAAGAATAAAAGAAAGAAAGGAAGAAAGAAAGAAAATGAGACAAGACAGACATAGTGAAGGGGGAGAAAGAAAGAAAGAAAGAAAGAATAAAAGAAAGAAAGGAAGAAAGAAAGAAAATGAGACAAGACAGACATAGTGAAGGGGGAGAAAGAAAGAAAGAAAGAAAGAAAGAAAGAAAATTATTGGATAATGAGACTGAGAGAAGACAGGGACAGTGAAAGGGGGGAAACTACAGGAAAAAAATTAGAAAGAAAGAGAGAAAAAGAAGAAAAGTTAGAGCAAATCTAAGAGAAATATAGAACAAGAACACAAAAAACTGAGAGAGACAGACCAAGAGAGAAACAGAGAGAGAATGAGAGAGAGAGACAGATAGAGAGAGAGAGAGTGAGAGAGAGAGAGCGAGAGACTGCGAGAGAGAGTGAGAAAGAGACAGACCGACAGACCTAGAGAGAGAGTAAGTGTTTATATTAGCTGAGGGGCTTGTAAACTCTTTACTGCGGGTAATTAACACACTTACTCACCACCTTTCATCTGAGAATCGTGACGGAGCCACAGCAGACGCAGAACGTTAGGCTGTGATTTGAGAGAAGGGAGGAAAGGGTGTAATCAGAGCAGGCCAGTGTGAGAGTGATCTTACCGTGGAGGAGGGGGAGATGGTGACGGCTTTTCCACCCTCCAGGTAGTGTCTCTCTGTGTAGTGACTGGCAAACAGCCCCCTGGAACACACACACACACGCACACACAGTGAGAAACAGAAGAGGAAAGTCATTTTTATATACTTGAAAAGTATGGGTCACAATAAAATAACCAGAAAACCAATTAGTTCACATGTCAAGGGTGTATCTTGATATGCTTGCTTCCCGCTGCTCAGTCTCATTTATATTTGTAGAGAATGATCAATGTGTCTTCTTGTCAAATGTCCCCACAGACCCTTGTTATCTCTCTGCGCTGCATGTATAAATCCATCTGGTATGGTTCTAGAGGACACAAGCTCATGTCTATTTTAATTAAGCAACCTTATGTCACAACAGCACGTCTCATTCCGAGAGCTCTAGTAGTTCAGCAGCATGCCAGCTTCCAGCAGATATACAGTTGGCTTAAGGCAACTAATTACTGTCCCACAGCTAATAAGAGATATGCTAGGGGGACATATATAAAACAAATAAGACTAATAAACTGTATAAGAGAGTTTAGTAAGCACCACAGTCTAGTCTGAGAATGGAGACCAGAGAATGTTAATGAAGTACGGGGCAGCTGGGTTTGTGGGGTCTAGGGGTTTAGAGGGATACTAATGGATACGTAGTTCTAGCACAGTACTAAATGTTTAGTGGCGTTCTAAGGAAATTAGAGGTTTAGTGTGGTACTAAAGGTTTAGTAGAGTACTGAGGAAGTTTGAGGTTTAGTGTGGTACTAAAGGTTTAGTGGAGCACTAAGGGATCTAGAGGTTTAGTGTGGTACTAAAGGTTTAGTGGAGTATTAAGGGATCTAGAGGGTTAGAGTGGTACTGAAGGTTTAGTGGAGCACTAAGAAATCTAGAGGTTTAGTGTGGTACTAAAGGTTTAGGGGAGTACTAAAGGATATAGAGGTTTAGTGTGGTACTAAAGGTTTAGTTGAGTATTAAGGGATCTAGAGGTTTAGTGTGGTACTAAAGGTTTAGGGGAGTACTAAAGGATATAGAGGTTTAGTGTGGTACTGAAGGTTTAGTTGAGTATTAAGGGATCTAGAGGTTTAGTGTGGTACTAAAGGTTTAGTGGAGCACTAAGGGATCTAGAGCTTTAGAGTGGTACTAAAGGATTAGTGGAACACTAATGGATCTAGAAGTTTAGTGTGGTACTAAAGGTACAGTGGGACAGTGCTATTACTGCAATGATACACACACCACTGTACATTTACACACCTTCAAACACTGTACATCTGCACACATATCATACCAAAGTTTGTTTGCTCCATGTTGCATAGTGTGATTTGTAACATAGATTGCCGTCTGTAAACCTTTGCCAAAAAGTTGCAAGCACACAGGTGTCTAAAATGTCATTATAAGCTGAAACATTAAGACTCCCTTTGTCTAGAGCTAAAGGATTTAAACCAGGAGAAACCATCCCAGACCCTTATCCTTGACACTATATATCTTCTGGCAGAGTATCTAGAGGTCAACGTCAAAGGCAAGTAAAAGTGAACTTTGTCATCTCAACTATATTCAAGTATACAGAGAGACAAAATGGCAATGCTCAGGGTCCACAGTGTACACATACACAGTGCAAATAACAAAGCAGGGCTGTGCTAAGACATACAGGGCAATGCAATATGAAAAGTTAGTAGGCAATAAGCCAGTAAAATAGGTAAAAGGAGGTTTCCTGGAGTAACAGGGGTTTGTGGTATGAGCTTGGGCTTTTAGTGTCTGTTCTTCATAATCCAAGAAAAAATTCAGTTCAAAATGATGACAGACTCAGAAATATCCATCAAGGCCATCTAGAAAAGTAACAGAACACATTCCCCTGTGTCTCTCTCTGCAAAAAATTCAATGTCTTCGTGAAGTCCGGAGATGCAGGGCTGACTGGACGTGAATCATCCTCCCAGTCCATGTGTTTTTGTAGCTGAGACTTATTAGCAATACCCAGACCCTGAGAAGGCGATAAACTAATGAATATGAAAATATTTCTGAGTAATACTTGGGGAGGTGAGAAACACTGACTCCCAGGGTTCGACCACAGGGCAGCTTATATGGTAAATCTTTTTTTTTTGGAAGAACTGTGATTCAAGGGCAGCAGAGTCGCACTGGAACACTATAAAATTAAAAACACTCAAGTTCAATCTTACACTGCTTATAGAATTTAAGTGCTAATGTTACATTTGTTGTTCAATTATTCAGGTTCTAGCCTAAATATCTGAGCTGCTACAATATGCTTTTATTATGCCAGCATAGTAGCTTACATTTCTAGAAGTCCTAGTGCTTGGAGGTGTAATTTGAACAAAGAGTGTGACAGTCACATCGTAAGTGCAAATTAATGCCCACCAGTGAACTTCTGAAATCAAAGGTTTGGAAGGTGGAGGCTTCTTATGTGAATTAAATAAGACAAGAGGTGTAAAAATAGACTTATCACGCTGCTGTACATGGGTGTGAATGGGTGTGAAATCTATTGCGTTTCATAAGATACGTTTATTTCTCAATAGCTTTCCGACAGATTTTCCATAAGTGATGTTCATTCCAAAGATTACAGATGTGAAACACGTTGAACATGAGAACTTTGTCAGTGCAAGCAGTTTCCCACTTCAAAAAAGAAGTAGTCCTCCCCAGCCCCAATTCCAGACATGAGAAGTGATATCTGTTCTTAGACTCTGTTTATCTCCCAACCTCCCACTGCACCTGTGCTCTCCCAGATAGCATGAATGATCCTTGAAGCTCTCAAACCAGCAACACTGAAGGTACAAACACAAGTAGAATGTGATATAAGAGAGACAATTACGACTGAGTGATCAATCAGTGTGGAAGAGGCTGCCAACAACACTACATAGCAATTTAAACAGAAAACTTAGGGTAAAACATTAAAGACTAAAGGCATCCAGAGACAAACTGCTCTGCTGTACCTCCATGTTAATGATGACAATTGATTGTCAAAGACAGTGCAAGTCTTCGTCTTTAAACAAAAAACGGCAGGACGAAAAAGTACTTTTCCTCAGATGAGAAAAACAGACAGCTAATTAATGAATATTTATGGAAACCAACACCAGATGTAATTGGTCTCGTCTCATTTGATGTTAGCCAGGGTGACTCGTCGTGCTAAGAGAGCAATCTGCACTGAAGGGACTTCAAACCCTGACGATTGCTTTTGATGTAGTCTCGCAGGATTCAGCTGGACATACAGTGCAGACAAAGGCTTTGGCCAGTCATGCTTCTCCTGCTATTTCTTCAAGAGACATCCTGACAAGCTGGGGTTGAAATAACATAAAAGAAAGGAAAATCAAAGCAATAGGTTCCACTATTTCAAACTAGTGGAAATAAAATTTCGGCTCAAAGAGATACAGCAGGGCCGGTTCTTCTAAATGGACTGAACAATCTGAACATTCACATTTATTAGAAAGGTATGCAGTCCTCAGACGATTTCGGAGAATTTTGCTTATGCTACAATGTCAGGGTCAGAGATGTGAAGTCATTTTATGTGAGTCTGAATCAAGGCTAGAGTCTCTAACAGGCGAGCCTGAGTTAAAACTAGTCTCTAAGGTGTGAGCATGAGTTAAGACTAAAATCTCTAAGGTGCGAGCCTAAATTAAGACTAGAGTCTCTAAAGTGCGAGCCTGAGTTAAGACTAGAGTCTCTAAAGTGCAAGCCTGAGTTAGGACTAGAGTCTCTAAGGTGCGAGCCTGAGTTAGGACTAGACTCTCTAAAGTGCGAGCCTGAGTTAGGACTAGAGTCTCTAAGGTGCGAGCCTGAGCCAAGACTAGAATCTTTAAGGTGCGAGTCTGAGTTAAGACTAGAGTCTCCAAGATACCCGTCTGAGTCGAGACTAGAATCTTTAAGGTGCGACCACCTGAAGCTTTAGTAAGTTTTGATGGACTGTGATCTGTAACCTATTAAAACTTACTTGTCATCCAAACTAAGTTTTACCTCTTTCTTTCAAGCACAGCACATGTTGCAGTTCAATCTGTCCACTAGGCTGAGAGTTGAGGTATAATTAAAGTCTCATTGTTTGAAAACGTATCGAGCCTGTTGCTGCTGGGAACTGGGAGCTGCGGATGAATGGCCTTGCAGTAATGACTTTGCATGACCATAACGAACCTGACAGGGAAGTCAAACAGAGAAATGAAAGCTCTTTTTCATTACACTGAATTAGGGTTGGCAGTCCTAATTTCGCTTTTGTTTGTTTTTTGTATCGTTGAGATTTCATGAGTCCCCATTGAATCAAGCCATGAGTCAGTTAAGGGTGAGTTTGAGCCACGTCAAGAGCCAGATAAAGGCGCGTCTTCAGCGTGACTCAGGTCACCGATATGCCAGCAACACGTATGTATTTATAAACCTTGTTTTAACTTGTGTTTCTCTTCGAGAACATCACCATTAATCGTCCGACTCCAGTACAAAATCCTGTCCTCGAACCCCTCCAGATAATCATAATTGCCTAGAATAAACAAAACTGACACGTTGTGTTCATTACCACTGTGATAAAAGCAGCTTAATCAATAGACATTGATCTTCCGCCTGTCTTACAGCTCATTAGCACCACATAACAACCTGATCAGGGAATATGGTCGACATTCACAGGATAAACATGACAAAGTGATGACTGCCTCCACACAGACGGCTGCAATATTTTATGAGTCTTTATTTTTGCATTTATGCATTATGCATAAGCAAGAACCACCCAGCGGAGCAATGTCAAAAGAAGCCCTTTAAAAGGGAAAATGGAAAATGGAGATGATATCTTTCTGTAATTCTGTGTTTCATATGTGGCCGAGGGCGGAGCCTCAGGACAGAAATGTTAATTAAAACAACACTGGAGCAGAGAATGCATTAAAAAAAAACAATAGCCCAAAAAACATTTTACTCGTGAATGTACCATGTGCAGCTCAGCAGTCATGAAAGCTCAGAAGTCTAATAACTCGGCTATGACTCAAGCTGCCAGGAGCACACTCCCAAGTAATGACTAGAGTCATTTTGCCCTTAAGGAAGATACAGGTAATGCTGTCATTTCAGACAGCCCTGCAGTTGGTTAATGGACTTTACTCGGGCAAAAGTGTCTGCTGAATGTAAACAGCTGCTTTCACTGGCTGACAGGACATCTATATTGCATAAACTTTAATCCTTGGCATTGTTAACATGCGACTCCAATGATCAATTTACCTGGACACTACTGCACAACACCTTTAAACAGTAGTTTTAACGCTCTGACAGGATATCTATACAATATAACTTTGTGCTAGCATCGTTAGAGCAAGCTGTTTTCAAGCGGTCAATACACTGTAAAGTTGAGAAATTAGTTCATTTAACTTGGAAGCAAATCCCTTCGACTTTACTGAACCACAGACTGGAAACTTTCGGTGACATACTTTTAATATGAATCAGTCAAGGGTCAGTTTGCTCATTGTTTTCAAGCAAAGGATACATTTAAATTTTACAGTCTCATAACCTTCACTTCTCATTTCTTTCCAGGCCCTGTTTCTTTTTTTCTTTTTTTTCTTTTTTCATACTGGAAATCCAGACTCACAAACACAGCAGTGTGGTGCATTCTGCAGCATTATAAATGTTGCCATGAACGTTCTGATTTACACAACACCAATGGCAATGAGGGCAGAATGAATAGAGCGGGGAATCAAAGCAGGGCTTGCGGGTCGTAATTTTATTTACAAGCACGTTCTGGTTCCAGCAGTGAGCTAAGCGAGAGACCAGTCCAGGCTGACCCGTCACTGCTCAATCAAAGCAGAGCGAACACAGCAGGGCCAGCGAGACAAAAGACACTAAAAAAAGAGAAAAAAAAAAGGGAGGGGGTGTATTCCACCAGTTGTAGTGATGTTTCGGGCTTTGGCATGATGACAGGCGTGCAAGAAGCGGAGACGGCATGCCTGTGTTCTTGAGGACAGAGCGAAGTCTTCTTGTTTTTCTTTTGGAAAAATCAGGTCAGGGTTACGTCTCTGATGGCGTCCCCCCGGCGCCCCCATCCCCTCCACCCCACAGTGGACACTTTTGTTCTTCTACATAATCATAAATGTCAGCTTGTCCTCAAAATCCCCCCAGTTGATAATTGAGAGCCAGACTGGTCATTCAGAATCGCTATTACAGACCACTCATTACCATTACCATGGTGACTGTCGCCTTTGAGACTGATGCCTGTGGGCCAGCCAGGTTCAAAAGAAATCAATAAAGTTCCATCAGGGGTAATGTGCAAGTGATGAATAACACTGGCATCGCACACACCGAACCAATTATAGGGTGCAGGTGATTGATATCTTGGAAACAATGGCGAGCTAATTGAAATAAGGGACTACATGCGGTGCAGTGATTAACAAGACTGAAAGGACAGATGAATGTATAAAGAAGTGGCTTCGTTCGTTAATGGGTGCAGGACATAGAGCATCTCAAATTTGTTCATGTGTCACAAAAAGGATATGAGAAAAGAAATGGATGGTTTCTTTGTGTTTAGGTGGGAAGTGTCTTTTCAGGTCATTTATATGGTCCAACAAATATTTCGCAAAGTCATGTTCTCTTGGTAGAGAAGTACATACGACTCAGAGATGTCAGTGAGATGGATATTACTGAAAAGCGAAGTTAAATAAAAGATTTTTTTGAAATCTTGTTGAAAGTGACTTGAGTTTTGAATTACCCCGAGACCAGAAGCAATCGTACGTGTGGCAACATTCCATTAAGACAGCTCCCCTTTCAGAACCAGCCTGAGAAATACACTGAGTAATGGAAACACTGGATGATGTGTTTGACATGGATATATAATCCTTGGAGGACAAGTTACATACTTGACATAATCATGTCCCATTATGGGACAGAAGTGATATGCAAGTTTTGGAGGTTTCGCTGACAAGTAAAGCTACACCCTTGGATCAAGCAAATCTGAGTTCCTGTAATGAATTTGGTTCAAGGGATCCTCAAACATATGAAAAACAAGTAACAAAACACAAACATAAATGATTGATCAAACACACGAGAAAAATATTAACACGTATAACAAAGAAAAACAAAGTAAATACTAAAGAAATACAAACAAGTTTAATAAAAGCATGTGCAAAAAACACAAGAGATACAGAAGGAGATTGCTACAGTTCCTCCATTATAACTGCATTACCATCAGTCCACCTGACCACACTGATGTGCCATGAGGGAACTCACCCCGAATGGTTTGTAACTAAATATTGTTAAAAAAAAAAAATCATTTTGAGAAAAAATACCAATCTGGTTCCCATATTGGTTTTAAAAGGAGACCTTATTTACGGTCATTTACAATGAAGTATTGTTGCATGTGTGCTCCTCATTTTATTGCTATACATTTTCCGTCCCTCTGATAAGTATATTACCAGACGCCATCCCCCGCGGACCTTCCTGACTGGCCTTTACCATCTGACTGTTCGTTAAGACTCACTTAACCTCCATCACTCTAACTCTACCAGACTGATATGTCTGTGTTTAGGTCATCTTGTGGTGGTAACGTCACAATGTGTGTGGGGGGTCTCTTATAATCTCAGGGGAAGTCTGTCTTCATGGATATGTATCACCACACCGTCTGCTGGCCAAACGCTAGGCCACATAAATACAAGCCGAGTCGAATGAAATATCCGAACCAGTGATGTTGTGCTTCTTGCATTCTAGACCTTCAGCTCTCAATGGCAGCCTCGCCTCTACAGAATCAGTTAGAGGGAACTGCTATACTTGAAACCTTTCAAAAGCAGCAATTCCATTCAGAGAGCACCCCAAGCTCAAAAATCTTTTTGAAGAGCTGAGTGCATAATCTCTATTTCTCGAAGGTCAGAGATCCCTCCCATCCCCTTCTCCGAGACGTCTCGAGCAGGAGCAGCAGATGATAAAAGAAGATGGAAACCCATTCTGAGGATATAAAACGGGTGGATGTGCTGAACAACAGAGAGATGAGTTCTAAAGAGCAAAGGTCTACGTGGCAGTGAAAGGTAAGGAGATACTAGACTGAGAGAAGACCCTATCAAAAACTACTAAATGAAAAACAAAAAGGAGGCTCAAACTGGGAAAGACAGTCAAAAGAAAAGTGAGATGAAAGCAGTCACAGAACTATTTGTCTTAATGATGCCATGGTGCTCCCTCAGTGCTTAAATGTTCATGACATAAGAAAGCTTTTAACCCTTGAAGGCTGAAGAAAAAGCATGTATTTGTGCTTTTTAGTCTCCTCTGCATCTTTAATAAAGAGACTTCTCAGTGCCATTATATGATTTTATATGTAAAGAACATGATCTAATAATCTTGTGGGTTTTCACCTTATCCAAACCCACCATTTTGAGCAAGCAGACATATGACTAGAAACAGATTTCACATTCCACATGTCTTTTGTTCGTTAAGGACAGTGGTGTGAATTACGTTTTAAATGTGCGTCTGCTCACTCACATCTTGTAATAATGGCAGCATTACGCATTGCCTCATCTGTATAACGAAGCATTGTAACATATTACAGCTTAAATTCTTGTAATCACATTACTTTTACTGTTTTATTAAAATTACCATACTAGTGTAGCTCATGTCTCTAGCGGAAATGTATTATTAATATACAACACAAATTTCTGCAACATACACAATATGAACATAAGTATTGGGATGTCTGACCAGTACAAGAACAGGTGACACTGATGACATTGAATTCAAATACATAGAGTTTAATATGGAGTTGGTACTCCTTTGCAGCTATAACAGCTTCCACTCTTTTCTGAAGGCTTTCCACAAGATTTTGGAGTTTCTGTGGGAATTTGTGCCCATTCATTCTGAGGTCAGACACTGATGTTGGACGAGATGGCCTGACTCACAATCTCCATTTCAGTTCATCCCAAAGGTGCTGGATGGGGTTGAGGTCAGGACTCTGTATGGCCAGTCAAGTTCTTCCACACCGAACTCATCCAGCCACGTCTTTATGGAGCTGCTTTGTGCACTGAGACACAGTCATGCTGGAATAGAAAAGGTTCTTCCCCAAACTGTGTCCACAAAGTTGGAAGCATGGTGTTGTCCAAAATGTTCTTGGTATGCTGAATCATTAAGATCATAAGAAGTAAGGGGCCTAGCCCAAACCCTGAGCAACATGTGTGTCCCAATACTTTTGTCCATATAGTGTATAATGTGACACTGTCATGTGGTTGTTTTCTACTTTCCATAACCACAGTTGGGGGTTCTACAACCACACATTCAGAATAAACTGCAAAGCTTTAATACTGCAAGCCATCCAGATGGCCTGAACGCACCCCATCCAAATATTGAATGATTCTTTTACTGCTGCCCCCTTGATGAACAACTGAACTGATACTATCTGCTGTACACAAATCTGTCTCCCTGGTCTATTTTAATGCCACACTCCGCCTTTACGAGTGTCACATAGCTTGATTTCCCTGTCCAGCCACAGAGAGACTTTGCTAGAGAAATTATTTAATGGCCTCATTATTATGTCTGATATTGGAATTACTCTGCTCATATACTTTGCACTGCGGGACACTCCGCTCTTTTCTCTCGCCTCAATTATTAGCGGGCTTGAACGCGAGAGGGAAATGAAAAGAAACAGGGAATTAGTAGTAAAGTTCCGAAGGCTATTAGCATCCCACAGCTTGTCTAGGGCCGAACGGGGAAGAGTGAAGAGCGAATGACAGGGCTGGCCACTTCAGCGTATTGCACTGTAAAGAGAATGAATAGAGGTGGTCCACGGATTCAATTATTGTATAAATGTGCAGGAGATGCAGCGCTGGCGGAGCTCAGATTGATGGAAGGGCTGAACATGAACTGAGATCTAGAAAGACATGGAGAGAGGAGAGAGAGACTGAAGACTCTAGAGGTGGAAGGAATCAGATGTGCAAAATAGGGAACCATATTTTGTCCCTGATACTGATTTTAATCCCCAAAGAAACCTCCAGGTCCTCCAACACACCCGCCCCACACACACAAACGTACACTTATTTTCCTCTTCTCATCTCATGTACATAATGTCATTATGTAATTAACAGAGTCACAAATAACTATTACATCAATAAACCAAACTGACAGTTCAGCTGTTTTGTTTCTATTTTTATTGTCATTCTCTTTTGTCAGTAGATAGAGGTTTAATTTTCATTTAAATATATTTTTGCTTTGTTGGTTTATTAATAACATCCGTTTGTAAAATGTAAAGACCACAAATGACCTCTCATGTAAATTCTATATTCTGTAAAACCCAACAAAGTGATGCATAGGCAGAGCTTCATACCTCAGGAAGTGGGTAGTGGGGCAAGATACCCCTTTATTAAGATTTTATTTTGTGCTCAAACATCTCAAAATCAAAAATGACTGCTGCTGGAGTTTATTTCCACAAACTGTACGTAGACGTTTGCATCATCATGCTGTACATGCTGAACTTGATACGATTACGGTTAAAAGATATTGTTCTTAGGGGCATTTTCTCCATTTTCCCAAATTACTTGGAAGTTTATCTCACAAATTGTAAAGATCACAAAGGATTCTCATTATATATTCTGTAAAACCTGATGAACTGATACATATTAGGGCTTCAAGCACGGCTCGTCTTGAGCCCCCGCTGCTCAAAAGAAAAGGGAGACATGCGTCGAGACTCTTCTCAGT
>JBBJLS010071121.1:2500-11342 GCA_037577275.1 Bryconaethiops microstoma | reverse complement strand
AAAAGGAAATCTTGATACTTTTTTACTGCTTTCTTGTTCGTTTGAGTTTATTCTAATGTTCACTTGTGTTTTTGCTGTCAGAAAGAAACCTGCTGCTGATATAAACAGATTCAAACAATGTTCATAGGTGCCTAAGACTTTTGCACAGTACTGTATGTCATAAAGTTTTACACAGAAGTGATGCTGTACCTGGACATTGTGTGGGAGCCTCCTAAGAGGTGGTACTGGCTCTCAAGGCTCAGACCTTTATCCCGGTCATTTTTCCACGTCAGTACTCTTAACGACAAGTCACGTGATGCAGTGACTACCCGGAAGTTATCCTGCAAAATCAGGACAGTGTTAATCGACTTACTTCGTGAACTGATGTGTCCTGTGAAATAAATGGCAAAGTCAACTTGAGCATGGGCTCACCACACAGAGAGAGATAATTGGCTCCACGTGGTCTTTAAAGTTTGTGACGAGGACCCCCTTAAGGGTGTAGACCTTCAGTTCATTGCCGTCTGTAACCAGAATGGCGTTGTTCCCTTTAGCCTGGAGGATAATGTCCGAATGCCGCTGGTTTATGTCTAGATGAAAAGACTCCACTTGTTGAGCTGCAACAGAACATGCGTTGAAAACATAGTGAATAAAGATTTAGATTCTTTTAGATTTAAAGTTTGTATGTAGTTGTGTAGTTGACCTGCGAAGACATGGCTAATCTGAGAAGAAAGGACCACTGAACATTGCATGGTTAGAAACACCAAACTTTAAATGCCAGTCTCACTGCTGAGTGACCTACCCAGTGCCTCCTCTTTGTATTTGGACTTCTTCATGCTCAAATCGAACACTGTGAGCGCTGTGCGGTTGTGCAGGCCTTCATTGTGGATTACAGCCAGTCGCGCAGCCTGACAGGGGAGAAACACGGCAGCTCTGCAGCCGCTGACTGGCAAATTCACACTCACTGCTTCCTCATCCTCTACAGGGCAACACACACTCTGACTCCAGAAAACCTGAGCGAAAAAAAACAAAAAAACCCAGCACATACGGAAACTGGTACAGTTGTATATAACATCACCAAAGGTGTCGTTCTTCATACAGCCAGTGCCATTTCTAAGTACTAAAGTTGTTTAAATTAGACACAAGCTGAATGTGAAGTCCTGTTCTGTACATGTCCCCAAAATCTTATTTTCAGAACTTTCAGCGTTTCAGTGACTCATGGTTTGTTGTATAAAGCACTTAGAAAAGCTCAAATGCTGTGTCGTTCTTAGCCATGGTCTGAATCACAGATCTTAAAGGGGACCTCAACTTATTTTGTTAGTCTAAACATCTTTTAGTCAACCTAAAGGATGCTACATAAATGTTTTATTTATGGAAAACTAAAGAATAATGTAGGTCATTTTCATTGAGAGATTTTTGCCATTTTTCTCGGTTGGATATGACCTGGGCAGGACTTGGAAGACGCTGTCAAGTGATTAAACAATGCTCAGCTACTTAAAAATACCTTAATCAAAGTAATATCACCACAATGCATGGTTTCAAAGGAAACAACTTCCTGTTGTTTACAACAGTCTTCCTCTTTACAAAAGATGGGCCTCCATGATTTCACACAAACTGGGCCCTGGACAGCAACCTTGTTGACAGACCTTTTCCTTTTTTCCCCTCTGCCATTACTGGATGTCTGAGCTGCTGGACAGAGTTTGCAGGTAAATTAATTATGTTATTGTTGTTTAATTCAGGGCCTAGCCTAACTTCACCAACAATTGCTCACGTTGCATTAATTGCCAAAACCACCTGGTCATAGTACTATAAACCGTACAAAGTAAATAGGTTTATTCAGAAAACGATAACAATGCTACCATGGTTACCATAATCACTGCCAGCTAAACATAATCTGACATCTTACAACTTCTACCAGAAAATAAAAGCTGGAAAAACACCATGGAAATCCTGCTGCTATAGGGTTATTCACGTTGCCATGACAACAGCTGTGTCAATCACTGGGCATTCTGATACACCCACCCATCTGAACTACAGATGAAAAAAAAAAACAAGAGACAAAAACACAAGACAAATCCTTGACATGTACACTGACACCATATTAGAGGTCAGATCAATGCCAGACATCAGGAGCATGTATGAAACTGTGCAACAGTTTTACCTTTGGGCTTAAATCCGAGCTCTCCTTTGAGGCAGCGAGTATCCACTTCTTGTCAGGAGATGAGAAGAGAATATTTAAATTGAATGAGTCACACACCACATGCCTTGACAGTTCAGACAGCTGGGGAGAGCTCAAGGTAAGAAGAGAACCTAGAGCAGTTCCCACCTAAAAGACAAAACAATGTGTACGATGTGCATGACTGCGGAATAAACTATGCATTAAACCAGTATTGCTGTGATTTGAACTTCTATTTTGCTGGTTTCCACTGTTCTTGTATACTACTGTTCAGAATATTAGAATCATTTTATGCAGTAGTCACAACCAACACGTGTGCGTGTGTGTGTGTGTGCATGTGTGTGTATAGATCCTGAACTGACCAAACTGATATTACATCAACATAATTACTGCCAAAAGTTAAACTAACAGACATAAATGCATCAATGTTTTTTATATTCATGCACAAATGATGTCACTGTTTGAATCCATTAAATTCCGTTTTTTCTGAATTTCATTGATCATGAGCTTAATGTGAACAGGAGAGTTTAAAGGAATTTAAGGGGAAAGTTTACCATGAGGAAAGAGCTTCCGTCTTTGCTGAAGGCCAGCAGAGTGGACTGAGAGGAGCCGGAGGAGTAAGAGGACAGCTCCTCTCCTGTTTGTCCCTTCCATATTTTAATCGTTCCAGTGTTGTCAGCAGTGCCTACAACGCACTGCTGGGGGTCTGTGAACATGGCCGTCAGGGGGTTCTGACCAGAGCTGGACCACAGATTTACACCCTGCATGAGAGAGAAGTGCTAAGTCTACTCTGTTGTCCTAGGACATCTTTAAAAGTATATTTCTCAAACAAACAAAGAAACAAAAATAAATAAACAAATACACACCTTATGAATGTCCCATGCTTTGACTGTCCCATCACTGGATGCACTGCAGACCACTGGAGAGCAGTTCCAGCTGTCCTGGATGGTGATGTTTCCCACCAGGTAAGAAAAACCAACAACCCTGCCTTGAAAGTTGGACATAGATTATTGCAAACACGTGTTCTGGTTATTTTAACCTCAACAACTATTCAGGCAAGCAGAAAACTGTTAATGATAATTGTGACAGATTTAATTAGGAATCAATCAATCTAACACAGTTTTTCTTCAGTCCTCGTAAGTGGCAGTTGTCATTCTGTCAAAATCATTTTGCTCTGCATTGCCTCTTATTACATTATATAAAAAAAATGTTATATATTATATCTGCAAGGTAACTGAACAGAGTGCAGAAGTCCTTACAAAAGTGAAACTCCTGAATTCGTAAAAAAGCTGATGTTCTCCAAAGAGGAAAAAAAAAAAATCAACCTTTTTTGTTACTTTAAAAATAAGGTCAGGAGTGCAGACTCAAACCTTTTTATCAAGTATGTAAATCTGTTTGTAAAGGTAACTAATTTATTAATGCTCTTTAAAGTGAGGTTTAGATTCATGTAATCCAAAATTTCCATTGTTTTAAGCAGAGTATTTTAGATTTTTAAAAATCAGTTAAAACTGTCTTCCGCCACGTGAAGTCGCAGTTGTTAAAAGCGAATGGGCAAACCATGCTTTTATGGTGTATGTAATCTAGTTATAAAATCACAAATATAAGTATTTGTGTGTAAAAAGCCAGGAAAGATGCTTAATGTTGCATTCAAGAGAAAAGAGTATGTAAAACATACTGGAAACTGGATCAGACTGATCCAACATAAAGCTTCCTTTGGATATTTGGATATTTCCTGACTTTAAAGGGTGAAAAAAAGGCACACAGGAGCGAACGTACACGCGTACCTTTATGACCTCTCAGGCTCTTGCAGGTGTAGTCTCCTCCTGACCTGCCTGACTTCATGTTCAGTTCCAGTGTGGAGCGATGCAGGTAATACCTCTTCCAGGTGCACTGATTAGTGTCTGAGAGGAGCTGGCTTAGGTTGCAGAAACCCCATCTGTGCAGGCACATTTCTCTGGAAAAGTCAAGTGTTTGTTATTTCATTACTTGCTAGAAATGTAGTAAGTTTATAACCGTTCTTCATAAATCATATGCGAAAGGGCACAGAATCATCAGTTTCACAGAAACTTACCTCCATAACCATGGGGTTTCTGCAGCCTCATGCCATTCCTGAGCAATTTAAGACTGTTATTAGTTGTGAAATCATCAACCACTGCACATCTACAATGCTCAGGCTGCTCTGCGTTCCCATAAACGTTGTGATTCTTATGCTGGGCGTAGTAAACCTTTTCAAACCTTTCCTGAAGATGCTCTCTCTCGCTGTGTTTAGCTCCAACCTGCATCTAACCTGCTGCCCCTCCCCATCCCCTTACTTAACATTCGAGCCAATCAGGGTCTTCTGTAGAAGCCAAGGCGTTGATGTGTCATTAAAGTCCCTGTTGGTGTAATGGTCAGGCCAATGCCAAACCCAAACCCCGAAAAAGAGGTGTCTCCCAATACCATGGTCCATATAGTGAACGTTAGGCCT
The DNA here is from genome assembly GCA_037577275.1 of Bryconaethiops microstoma. Lineage (NCBI taxonomy): Eukaryota > Metazoa > Chordata > Actinopteri > Characiformes > Alestidae > Bryconaethiops > Bryconaethiops microstoma. The sequence continues at coordinate 6,723 of JBBJLS010071121.1, read as the reverse complement.
TTTTGTAATTGCAAAAAAAGATGACGTGGGCCCTTTAATTTTATTGAAAGGTACTGGATTCACAATAAATAGCAATATTATCGCAATGCTGATGCTTTGTCAATATCGGACAGCCTTGTAGGGGTCGTGGAGAATTATTAGCTCAGTCATTACTGGGCTGGAAATGAAGGAGCTGGAGGACTTTTTCTGGAACCATAATCACTAAACCACCACGCCCTACAGCTCCAGAACTGCAGAGACAAAACACCAGCCTACCTTACACACATAGGATACTGTGATTAAATCATCCTCCCCCAGAAAAGAGAAGATGCTTATGAGGCAGTCCAGAGGCAGATAGTGCTGACTGAGGTCCATCCTGCTGTCTTTGAAATACACCACATTTGTTTTGGGAAGTTTACTTTCGTGTAGATATTCACTACGGCGCAACGGAAGGGACAAAGCGGGCAACTGCACTACAAGCGTGTTACTGCTGCCCTCTAGTGACCCCAGAGTGTGTGTGCAAAGTGTAAAATTTGTCATACACGCCACAGCACACTGTGCGAAATTCCTTCTCTGTATTTAACCCATTCACCAAGTGAAGCTTTGGGCAGCCAGCAACACAGCGCCCGGGGAGCAGTGTGTGGTATTTACATTCACGGCCTTTAGCAGAAGCTTTTATCCAAAGTGACTTCCATTCTCTAGCTACAGGGGGCTTGTCACAGAGTTTGACACTTTGCAACAAAGCACTGACTTGCAGCAAGATCTCTTTTTATTCTGTAGTCTGGAACATAATATAATATATACAGTACTGTGTCATGTCTTAATATTTTGCTTTGAATCACCTCATTGGTGCAAAAATACTACTTTATGTTTGTCTTATTTTTTGGCATATTGAGTAGATTAAATTAAAGAAGCAGGAACAAATGTTTTATTGTGACAGGCTGCAAAGTGCCTGAAGATACAAGGTGCCTAGTGGTGCTATGTAAGATATGAAATTCCAATTTCTACACCCATACAGTGCACAGTGATTTTGGCCTGTATTGGATACTGAGTATCAGACTGGCACACCCCTAATTATATTATTTGTCCTTTTATTGTTGTTTTCTGAGCTAATAAACTCCTTGTGCCAAGGAGTAGGGGACTCTAAATTGACCGTAGGTGTGTGTGAGTGTGCGCCCTGCAGTGGGCTGGTGCTCCACCCAGGGTGGGTCTCTGCCTCTCGCTCGTAGACTCCGTGATAGGCTCTGGGTACCCACGACCCTAGTGAGGATTAAGCGGTTATTGTGTGGGCGAGTGAGAACAGAATGTACATTCAAAATGTACAGTCACACACAAATGAATCATTTTCTCATGTGTCTGAAACTTTTGAACAGTGCTCTATGTAAAAGCATCGGTGTTTGTGACATCACAAAGCATGTTTAAACACACCAGGGGTCTCAAACCTGTCCAGAAAGGGCGGCTGTGGGTGCAGGTTTTCATTCCAACCAAGCAGGAGGCACACCTGATTCCACCTCTGTAATCAGTTGGTCTTGGTTTTCAGTTACTCAGGTGTCGCTTCTTCTTCTTGCTTGTAATGAAAACCTGCACCTACAGCGGCCCTTTCTGGACAGGTTGGAGACCCCTGAAACACACCGTGCAGCTTAATCCTCAGGAAATGAATGAATAGTACATTTTGAAACAGGAAAACTGGGTTGTCTGGCAACATGAAGAATATTTTCCAAACCATGACAAATAAACCGCACCTACTCCGTGTGTGACCTTCCGGTTACCCGTGCGGGAGATGGAGGGTCCTCTAGTGAAGGTTACTGGACTCCTTGGCGTATCCTGACAAATTGCCCAGCAGGATAAAGACTCTCACTGCACGAGGCTTTAAGAAGGTCTGTCCAGAGGCCGGCCTGCGGCGAGGAAGGGCTGTAACGAGAGTGCGAGGATAATTATCCGCAAGAAGGACAATAGAAGGGTGGATCAGGGTTATGATAACTGCCATCGCTCCATGAATCAAAAGATTTATTACAAACAAGAATAAACTATGGTTATAAACATTGCTCGTGTGTATAAATACAGCCTGATGACTCAGATGAATTAGTAAGTGCTTTGTGAATGTTAAGGTTGTCTTGGCATTTAAAAGGGACACGTCTTGGAACAGAATAACAGTCAAAGGTTTTTGCACCCGCTGACATTTTCTACATGTTCCTCAGTTCACACCTAAAAAATGCGAAATATTCTTTGTTAAAAAATGTACAAATGTTCACTGTCTGAGTACCTTTATTAGCCAGAAAATGTCATATTTGTCATTCATCAGTACTGACCTACAAAAAACGCCACCTAATATAAGTGTAATGTGGATCAAGTGTTATTAAGCTATTAGGTTTTTCAATTAAACAGGCTATTGATGCTACAGTCCCTTTAAGAGTGGTACATGTAAATGAGCTCTAATCTGATTGGCTGACCTGTATTATGCCTTTCAGCAGTCTAAGCTGAAACATTTCTTATAACTTCTGCTACAGTCTGGATTGGTTGATATACGTGACTGCATAGGTTTTGTGACATTACAAAAACAACAAATTCAAAACAAGTTCCTAAATATGAGCTGGGGAGTGAATGAATTACTAGAATTTCTAGAATTTGACTCTGCATCACCACGAAACCAGTAAATAAGATGTTATACATGCTCTGTTACAGATTCTTTCATCTAATAAAGGAAACTTGTTTTATTTCAGTTGTTCACTCAACAACTTTCCAATATTTAAAATGAACATAAATCTTCGGCCTTCAAATTGAGTTCTCTCCTCCCTGTGTGGGATCACACATTTTTTTGCTTTAGAATTCACTGATAAAATATAGTTTAATTTTATAAAATGTACTTTTATATCCTATTCATTATATTTTTGCATATTTCCTTCTTCGTGGACCTCTGACCATCAAAACGCTGCATTGTGGCCCCCAGAGACAAATAGATTGGGTGTAACTGGTGTGAATGTGTAAATAACAAGCAATTGCATGTTTTTGACCAGTAGGTGTCGCAATAGAAGAACTTATGTGTCGTGGAGGACTCCCTGTCCTCCACATTGTAGTGTTTGAAGACCCACTTAAACCGAAGAACTGATGAATAATTAAATGATTAGTTGGATCAGGAGTGTTGGGAGCAGAGATAAATACTATGCAGGTATTAAGCCTCTGTCTGTGTTCCTGGAGGGCCGGATTCCAGCACACTTTAATTTTCCCGCTCTCACACACAACTGATGACTTCAGCTGTATTTGAGCAGGAAAATGATCAGAACTCCTGTATCAGGCACTTCATACAGTGTCTTAATACAGCAATTAACACACCAATAACACCATGAAACTGACTCTTAATCAGTGGTAAGTAAGCTTGAAAAGTGTTGAATTACTCTAAAACACACCTTGCCACCGGTCATCACACTGAGGAGACGTAAATACAGATCATTCAATGTATTTTTCACAGTGGTTATTGAAAAAACAGCCATTAAAGGGCTCATATCCTACATTTTTCTTGTATTTTCTCTTTTCTCCTGAAGTCTACTTGGAGTAGGTCTTTGTACCAAAAACGAGAAACATTTCTTTTTCAAACTTTTGCTACTGTCTGGATTGGTTAGTATATGTGAATGCACAGGTTTTGTGACATCACAGAAACAACAAATTCAAAACAAGTTCTCATATATGAACTGGGTAGTGAATGAAACTTATATGAAACTTGTATAACTCATATAACTTCAAAGTGAATGGGTGGGACTAAACTGCTGTAGGCTGAAGAGGTGGAGATATGTGTATATATATATCCTGTTTTTTTGTGACATCACAAAAACACAATGCAGAACAGGCCGTTTTTGCAGAGGAAAATAAGCAACTAAATAATAAACTTGCAGTTGAAGGGTTACACTATTGTCATGTTAAAAATGACTGAACTAAAACCTTTTCAGCCCTTCTCTGGCGTAAATACTGACAGGTGTGTCAATGTCGAGTGTTCATGCTGGGCCATTAGAACTGGCATGTTTGACGGATATGTGTCTGTTCTAAAGGTTGAAATTTTACACTGGTGCACATTTTGTCTTCCTTTTCTATACTATGTAAATATAATTAAACAATTTTTTAGTTTTGATGCCAAAAACATAGTAAAAACACTGCAAAATGTAATAAACCCTCCCCTATTCTACTTACCAACAAACATGCACTTCATTCAACACAATTTTTCAGCTGATCTCGATGCCTAAGAAAAAATGGGA